>JAFJYG010000228.1:0-63603 GCA_017366145.1 Cadophora sp. M221 | reverse complement strand
CCCCCACCATCCCCCGTCATTCCATACCCACCCACCCACTCACCTCACACAGTAAGTAAGAACAATAATAAAAAAACAAAATAAAAAATAGATTGCCCAGCCCTACGACATGCAACAAAAAATCTCCCTTCTTTCCCATTCCTATCATCTCATTTGTCTCCAAGGGAAGGAAGTAAAGGGCGAGGGGCTCGTGTTGTTGTTTATTGATTATTGATTGAACCTAGTGGGTGGTGACCTAGGTTCCTCGCATAGTGAACGGAGATGAGCTTTTAGATTACCGTATGACGGAAATAGAAACACAACATTTTTTAATAAAATAAAGACCTAGATCGGTTAGTGCAAGGTCCCTCATGACTGTGACTGTTCATTTAGAAATTAAAATTCAGATTTAATCAAATCAAAATCACATGTCGAAGCCAGAAGGTTGAAGATGATTTTCTGGGTTTTTTTTGTATTGTTTTGATTGTGATTGAGTTGGTTCCCAAGCTGAAGCTCGGTGGAAGGGGTTTTTCTATAATATATGCGCAGTTGAAAGCAAGAAAGATCATAACACTTTAGACGTCGAAGATAGTTAACTTCTGTTGCCCGTCTGTATCGCTCGCTTGAATTCCAATTCCAACCGATCCCTAATCCCATCCCAAAGGTAAAGCACTTTCATCCAATCCTTCTTACAATCCTCCCCTGATAGAAGCAGTCCAATCAAAAGACATATGAGAAGAATACAAGCTCAAATGGCAAGTAGAGTATGTGGTGATGATATGATAGAACGCCGATGTGTGTCATTGAAGACAAGCACAGTTGAGTGACCCACGCTAAATCGCAGCAAGCAAGCAAAGACAAGGAGACTGTAGTGACTACAGGTGCATAGTCAAGGACATCAGTCGCTCGACACAAGCATCCATATCCCTCGCGAGTCTCTCGACGCGCCGGAACGCAGCGTCGGAAGCGGCATCGTCAGTCTTAGTGACGAGTTCATATTGCGATGGCTTGATTGAAAGATTGGCGAGAAAACTGAGGTCGAGATCTTGCTTGGATTCTGAGGCAGAAGCGGAGACTGGTGCAGAGAACAGAGCAAATGCTGGATCGGCATCGAACTCCTCGTCTACGACGACGGAGAGCTCGGCTTCAACTGGCTCGGAGACAGGCAGGCGCTCGATCTTTGGTAGTTCGACCTTCTCAGCATCGCTGGCAGATGTAGAGAAGGAAGAGCTCTTTCCGGACAAGGTCTCGGTGTCGAGGATGGTCTCTGGGAGGCTGAGCACGGAGAATACTTGTGGTTGGTAAGAGTATGCGCTGTTGAGATCAAGCATGGAGAAGTCCATGGTTTGTTCTGGGATCATGGTCATGCCGATATGTTGTTGCTGCATTTGTTGTTGTTGTGCTGCATATGGGTTGACGTCTTTTCGCACTCGCTGAGGTTGTTGCTCAACTTGTTGTGGTTGTTGTTGGACAGCTTGTGCGGTTTGAGCAGCGGCTGGGTTTGATGCAAGAGTGTCGAGGAAACCGGAGAATGATGGTGACGAGAGGAGCATGCGAGTGAGGTCGGAAAGACGTGTGTTTTCCTCCATCAAAGCTCTGTTCTGGGCACGGAGATCGGTGTTTTCGTTGACCTTGACTGCGATCTCGCCTTCAAGTTGTCCGATGTATTCTATGACGAGTTAGCAATTGTAGTTGTATCTGCTGATGGTTGTACTTACCCTTCCTTCTTGATCGGAAAGCGCGTGCGGAAACCTTGTTTCGGAGTTGTCTTCTCTCCTTGCTGCTAAGCTTCTTGCCCTCTTCACTAGCAAGTAGTCTCTCATCCTCATCCATATCCTCCTCATCCTTTCGTGCACGTTGGACGTGGGACATATTGTTGCCATTGTTTGAGGTCTCGTCGCTTCCAACACTACTGTGTCTCATCGAGTTGAGTAGTTGAGAGATCTTCTCCTCGACAATAGGGTCTGGGACTTGGGATCCTCTTTGACGTGGAGCCGGCTTCTGTTGTCCAACCATGGCGTTTTGTCGTTGCTGTTGGATAATTTGTTGTTGTTGCTTCTGTTGTTGTTGAGCCTTGGCAAGAGCAGCTTGTTGTTGATGCATGCCAGGCCAGAGACGGCCCACGTTGCTGGTTTGTGTTGGTAGAACAGCTGGGGTGGAGATAGTGGATTGAGGGTTGATGAACTCTGGTGATGCTTCTGGGTAGAAGAAGGCAGGTTCAGGCTTTGGTGAATCAAACTCCATATCAATATCGGCAAATCCGGTCTGGTTTGGAGCGGTTCCAAAGTCAACAAACTCATCGCTTGGGTTGAATCCCGATAGATAACCATCCGAGAATCCGAACTGGTTCATCTGGTTGACGGCCAAGGTGCTGGCGACGGCTCCTTGTGGAATGCCGGTCTGTTGCTTGTACATGCCATAATTGTGACTTGGACCGCTGAGATCGGGTTGACTGCTGGATGGGAGGGTGGCAGGAGTATTCGAGACGGCTCTCGATGTGAATTGGCTCTTGGTAGCAGATGGCGAGATTGATGGTGATTGATAGGACAATTTATCGTACTCGGAGAAGTCCACCAGCGAATCCAAGGGATCGTGGCAAGAAGCCTGTGAATTGGAATGCGACATCGAAGTCGACTGTTGTGATTGAGTTGACATTGCTGCCTGTGATGAGAGTAGTTGGGAGATGTCGAGATGGTTCGGCGGGTTTTCGAAGGTTGTTTCTTCGAAGGCGTGGGCAGTTTGTGGTGATGGAGGTGGTGATGGAGTGAGGATGTTTGGGAAGCGAGGCAGTCGAGGGGAGAAGAGGGATTTGGGTGCCTGATGAGACTTGTCAGGCTCGACCAGGGGACGCGTGGCCTGCGGAAGCGCCAATGCGAGAAGGCCGACGGAAGCGAGTCTTGGATGCTTGAATCCGTCCGCAGCAGAGGGCAAGGGCTCGTATTCCTGTGGCTTTTGGCTGGAGGAATGCGAGACGGGGCTGTGAGTGAGATGAGATGATATTGAAATGAGCAGCTCAATCAACCAACTGGTTTGCTGTCTGTTGATGAGATGAGGGTAACGGTTGATGTGTTGATGTGTTGATGTGAGTGAGTTGGTGATAAGGGGCGAGGTTGAACAGAGACAGATCGGAGCGGACTTGAGGGAGGAAAAGGCCGTTCAAAAGGTGCGAGCAGCTGGCTACAAAAGGCAAGAATGGAATGAGGAAAGAGCGACCGGGCGTTTGAAGAGTGTGGACTGGACTGGGAATAGACTGGGAATGGACTGGAGGCCATTTCGAGGTGCAGGGTGGAAGTGGAATCCGTCCTGACTGAGCCCCGTCGGGCAGTCGGAGCTTCCAGGGTCAAGCGAGATGTCCTATTGGCTGGATCGACTCACTGGCTGTCTCTTCGAGACGGTCCTCGGTCATGCACTGGCAGCCCTGGCAGCGATGCACAGAATTGCACTGCCCCAGCAAAACCTTGGAACAGGGTCGAAAGCAAAAGAAGTGGAACGAACTGACCACTCACAGCAGCTCTTCCTCGCACTCGCTCCTGGCTCCGACTCTCCCAGAGATCCGCCGCGTGGCAAGGACCAGCTCTTCCAGCCAAACTCGGTCCCAAACTCAACGACCCAGAACACCACTCACCTCACCATCCAGGAACATGGACCAGAGGGACAGTTGCTCGGGACCGGGGAATCATCCAATCAAAGAACCTTCAAAGCAAGTGGATCAACTCATCCCCGACATTCAGCCTTTCTCCGTCCCCTCATCATTGGCCAATCATCCATCGAGCTGCTGACTTAAGCACCTCTCCTGCCAAGAACAACTCGGCAAGGGATTCTTCTTCATCTCTTCTCTCAAAGCTTCTACCGCCTTGCCCCATCCAGCCTGACTTGAAGTGGACATCAAACCATTCCTTCGTGGTGGACGGTCACCAAAATAGCATCATCACATCACCACTTTTTGTTTCAAGTTTCAACTCTGGACTCCCCCCCTATGAAAAATCTGAGAACGGGAAATGCCGTTGAGTGTGATATCCAGCCCTGTGGGTACGGAGGAGGAGTTGAATTGCATAATTTAAGCATCGCGATGAGGAAAATCCTCCGATGATAAGGAGGGCAGATCATGAATGAATAGGGGTTAACAAGGGATAACACGAGAGATATCATTCTCGAAATCTCGGTACTCGAATAGCTTCATCGCCAAAACCGAAATCTCGGTCCGGGCTCTCTTGGAGATATTGCATAGACATTGGACAACAACAATTGAGAAGACTCTAGACCTGACATGAAAATCTGCCTCTCAGAAACCAAAACAAGCAGCCCTCATCTATCTGCCAACAACCGAAGATCTCGCGTTTCACAATCTCTACATCTTCATAAAAATCAGACGACAGATCACCACATCACACTAAGAAGAGAAGATCCTCACGAAACCTCCGAGTAGACTTACTTACTCCATCACATCAGATCTTTCCCTAAAGCTTAACTACCTCCGTCCACCCCTAGCATCCAGAACCACAGCATAAAACCATCATCAAGCTCATTCATCACTCCACTCAACTCCACATCATGCAACCACCAAACCCAAACCAAAACCAAAACAACCCCCTCCTCCCTAACAAGAAGTCCAAACTTCAAACCATCCATCGGTCCCGAGCCTCATCAAGACCATCCCAGCAAAGCTGAGAAGTACGCCCTACGTCCGCCAACGCCTCCCTCAACGGTCATCACTTCACTCTCACTGCCTCTTTCTTCCTTCCCCTCTTACAAAATCAGCCTTATGATACGCAATCCCGCTTGCGACAAAAAAAAAATAGAAAGCTAGAAACTAGAATAGAAGTCTCTGCACGCCATCGCCATCCAACGCCAGCAAACTAAATAACTATGGAGTAATTGCTTCATGCTATGATGTGTTTCCTCTGCATATAGTTAGGTAACTACGTATGTACAAGACGGACGTATGAAGGCAGTGATACAGTAGTCTAGACTTGTGATAGTTAGTGGTGAGTTGGATAGGTTTACGCAATGTGTCTTTCTTCTCCTGAATGTCCACTTCGCAGCTTCGCTAGTTATGTGCGTATGCAACGAATGGCAGTTAGGTTTTGTCAATTGGACAGACATTTCTCCTCTTCATCACTTTAAAAAAATTTACTCTAAGGGATGAATCACTGGACTTCCTCGGTATCAAACAATCAACTCAACTCACCCCAAATCAAAAACTCAAAAAGAAGATGGTCTCATCCCCACAAATCCAATTCCCCCTCTCAGTACTAGAAAGTCAGTTCAACGGCTACAAACCCCAGCCGTACCGACAAACTCTCCTCGCCTCGCTCTTTACAATCTCCGAGCCAGGAATATCACTGCATATGCATCTACTACAGTAATTTACATTCAGCTTCGGTGAAGTTAAAATTCAAATTCAAAATTCAAAATTCAAAATTCAAAATTCCAGAAGGGTCTCATTGTGAAAAGAAAGTAAAGCAGAGTTCTCCCTAACCCAACCTAAAGTCAGGCTCAGTATCGTTCACTGATTATCTCCCACTTCCTCGTACATCACATCATATCGCATCATATCAATCATATCACCAAGAAGTGAAATCCATACCCACAGCACCTAAGCTCTAGGTATCTTTCCCAGAACTATAATCTCCGCGATAAAAGAAGGAGATATCTTGATCGAGTTTACCATCAAAACAAACAAAACAACCTCATCGACAAATTCCCTTCCTCCTTAACACCTCCAATCTCCGATCTCCTACCAGTAGAAGAATGATAGACAAAAAACACCCCCAATCCAATCCAACAACCACCCCTCTCCCTCCCCCTTCCAAATCCATATCCAAATGCAAACCCAGATGCAGATCCAACCCCCAACTCCCGAATTTATGCCACGCGTAAACCTTCTCCCCCTTCCCTCCCCCCAATCCTCCGACCCGACACAAGATTTCTCCTCCACATCCCGACCCCCCTTTCCCATCTCTCTCCAAACTTAAACCCTCCAATCAACAATCAGTTCGGGATGTGGGCGACACTTGCACTCCCGCCCTCCAGTATTCTATTTCCGTACCTCACAAACTTTCAATGCGAAAGCAGCTCGGCTCGGCAATGACATCATCCCCAGCCCAGCACATTGTTTCACCTAGCGGGGAAGCCAAAAAGGAGAGTTTGTGAGCCGTCTCTGGGCTGTGCTGCTGTGCTGCTGTGTTGTGCTGGGCGCTTTTGTTGTTGATCATTTGGTCCAGACTCTGGAATCAATTCTTTTGGGTTTGGAATATTTTCTTTGTTTTTTTTTCCTTTGGTTCTTCTTTCTTGGTTTGGTGCTGTACTGTGCGGTATTCGCATTCTTTTTTTTGGTTGCGAGGGAGATGCAGAGTGCAAGTGCAAGTGCAGACAGATATGGTAGATGTGAGGCAATTAATTCAAGCTGCCACGGGTGGCGGAAACAAAACAAACTGGGAAAACCGAATGGAGAGGTCATGTGATGTTCAATTCACATGACTGGGTACTGGGAAAAGGGGGTTCTTCGGCGTTCAGAAGTCTGGGGTCTTTAGCACATTACCCGTTTGTATTGGGGGCGTTGTACTTGATACTTGAAGTCCATGTATCAATGTGATCAAAAGATCGAGTTCTTGAATTGGCACGTTTTGAATTCGCTTTGCAGTAGCTGGGTGGCTGAATCTTGCCAGGCGAGTCAGAAAGAGCTGCAAGTTTATCAAAGACAGCACTTGATAATTGAATCAGAGGTATTATATAGCTCACCAAATAAGCAATATACCATCTGTCAACATCATGTCCTGTTGTTAGAATGCTTCATTGTCATCAGCAAAAAAAAATCCAGAATCCTTTGAGTTTCCTCGGCTGATTTTGCATTCCCAATGAGAGAGAGGAGAGTTGGAAGTTGTTCCATTTGACTTCTTCTGGTGTTGAATTACTCGGGTTGTGTATTTCTTTCTTTTCCTTTTTTTATCTGCGCTGCGTCGCTCTGCCTCTCATGTTGCCGCTTTTGATCATATATCCCCCCTCTCACTCGGTTGGGAATTTTGGGTTTTGTTTGGATTCAGAATATGGGACAAGTCTTCCCACCCCCTCTCTCACAGTAAACAGAGAAGCAGAAAAGTGAAGAAACCTGCACCTTTCTTCTTTGAGAGAATCGAAAATCCAAGTAGTTACGAGAGAAGTACCCTATGTTATCCATGCGAAGGAAAGATCTCATTTCTGTCTGTGAAGAAGAAAAGTGTGCAGGAGGAATTCTATGAAGATTCATGAAATTAACCATAGAATGAGAAGAGCAAGAGCGATAGCTTGTCACTTCAGGGAGTCAGTTATCTAACACTCCTTCCTATCTAGTTACCTAGTTATGTTCGCCTCAAAACACCCCTCACGAGAGATGTCCCCAATCTTCCAGCATGATCACCAATCCCTTACCTCAACATCTTAACCGAAAGAAGATCAAATGCCCAAAACAACGCTAAACGCTACCCTTCTCCGCGCCGCACTTCACTCGCCAAGTTGCCCCATCTCACCGCCAAGTAGTCTCGTCGTTGGTTTAAAGTGGATTCTAAATTTACATCTCGCAGCGCATAATGCACTACCAGTGCGGCATGATGACTCTTTTCTTTCCTATCTCTACTTCCCCTTTAATAATAATGTCATATCACAAGACTACCATAAAATGGGCGTAGGGCAGGTCCCGTGCAATGGTATCCTTTGATTCTTTAGAAGATATGAGGATGGGCTAAAGCTGGCTAGGTATGGAAGGAAGGGATACGTTTCCGTAGCAGACTGGAACGCCAGCAAAGCAAGGCGGAAGAGCGATGAGTTAGCTCTACAGTAGTGAAGAAAAGTTCAAAAAAGAACAGGTACATCAACTCCCTTCCCATCCCATACCCATCGGTGTCTTCCAAATTTTGTTCACCATCTCACCATCCACCCTCTTCATATCCATTACCCATCACCACCAACCTTTACCGCCTAAGAAGTCCATCAACTCAACTCAAATCAACGTCACATCGTCTCCTCCTTCATAAGAAGGTATTCACATGAATTATATAACCAAACTCAAAAGCAGCCACTATCACTCCTCCCTTCCCACTCCCAGCCCGAATCTCAAAACCTGATTCGCTGATTTCCTTCCTGTTACGGCGTCTTTTAACCTTCGGCTATGCAATTCATGTGGCCACTGGCCACCCTCTTTACCTATTTCCATTCTCCTTGACGGGACGGGATGGGTGGGAAGATCTGATAACCCGCAGCGAAGACTCGTGAGTGGTTGAAGGTTGGCTTTAAGCCTCTAGTTAATGCGTCTTGTCGCTGTCTTGGTATAATTTACAGTATAAGCTACAGCAGACTGCCTCGCTACCAGCCGCGGAGTATGCAGTGTTGTCCCCGTGTGAGCTGAGCTGAGTTGAGCTGAGTGTTGTTTTTGTTTGTTGGAGCTTAGGGTTTGTGCGGGGTATGGTAAAAATTCAATCTGCGCCTATGCTCCTGCATGTTTGAAGGGGGAATTTGGCAGTGAGTGAGTGGATTGGGAAAGTGATTTTGTGTTTATTTTCGCTACAGTACTGTGAAATACCTGGAAACTTGCAAGTCCCTCACGATTGCAAACTATCTTTTGGATCTCGACCAGACCGGTTGATTGGAAATTCTCGTACGTCCTCATCATACTTTTTATACTTTGTCTCCAGGTCACCCATTGCCTTTCAATGTCCCTTTCTACTTCTCTCACCGAGATTCTAAGTCTCGCTAGCGCTGAACATCAGCACACTTGCACCAACAGAAAGAAAGTGGCCCAAGTGCATCAGTCCAGCTTGCTGAGCGGCTTGCAGTAATTTTGTATACTTCCCAAGTAGCCTTTTTCTGCTCGGTCTAGAGACCATAAATCCAAATACAGTTCTTGAACCTATCCGGATCCCCGAGTCTACTGCATTACATTCTGCAAGTCTGCACTGATCCAATAACGCTGTCCAGGCTTCGAACACAAAAGCTAATTTTCTGTTAGACTCAATCTTCGACTTCGCCGCTTTACAAACCCAATTTCCTTACAATACAACTTCCTCATCTCAACATACCAAACAAATAATCAAGAAACCCCATCCCAACAGAACAACCCTGAGAGGCACGCGACCTAAACAGAAGCCATCCAGAAAACCAAGCCCCTAACTCCAAAGCTAATTCCCCTAGCCCGCTACTCCAATTAAGCTTACATGCACTTAGATATCAGATCATGTCAGGTACACACCAAACCTTATTCGCACTGATCAACAACAATGCAGGGCCTATCAAGTTCAACAATGTGCGATTCCCCCTTCTCTTCTCCCATTACGGTCCCGCTACCCAGAGCATAGTGAAAATTAGAGTAGATTTTAGTGTCCATGCGGGGTAAAAGTCTCCGTACCGAAACTCTCCTCTCCCATCCCGTCCCCTTTGCGGCAAATACAAGGCTGTTTTGTGGAGATTTCAGCGATGGCGATGCTAAGTGTTAGTGGGATGGGCTTGCAGCCGCCATGTGCCAAGATCCACACGGAGCCTCAGGGCGGGTGCGAGTCTTTCTTGGAAGCGGGATGTGTATGTGGTTCAGTCACGTTGGTGTTGAGAAGGGGTCTTATGTATCGTTCCTGTAAGAAAGTTATCATTTCCGAGGTGTGAAGGTGCTTGGTGCCAGCTTCAACAGGAGGAAATTTCAATAAGCTGATACCTCCAGCTGCAGGAAAGATACAAAATCGCAGCTGTCCGAGCATTGAACGATTTTCGAAGGCTGGGAAACATTTCAAATGAAGCGAGAATCAAGATTTCTTAGCTAACTGAGAGGCTTGCAGCTTTAAGGTCCATTTTAGTTCCTGCATAATGTTAGTTTACCTTCGAGCATCGAGGAACTACTCTTGGCAGCTGATCACACTTCATTGCACATACTCAATTCAGACGGTAGCACAATTTAGGCTGTCCAAGAGGAACTCTATTATCTCAATAACCTCCTCGATTGGTGCCACAAGATCAACCACCAGCTACCATTCCTCTTTAAGGAGGTGAACTTCCCGTCTCCGATGACTTAATCGTGTTTTAACCTGTATGCTAGTTGTTCATCTCTCCGTAGATCAAAGCCATAGCTTCTCTAGTCGAGAAACTCTGACCAAAACATAGCAAAGTCTGCCGATGGAGATGATCTGACAAGATTCAGAAACTAGCAGATGGAAATTCTATAAGAACCCCCTCCCCTCCCGGACGAACTCTGCTTTCACTCTTCATTATCCAGATCACATTCTTCTCTACAAAACCAATCAGACACCTAAGACAGACTCTCTCCACTCACTTACCAACCACCACCACCCAACCCAGTCCAAAACAACCCCTCAAAATGCAAATCTCCAAACTCTTCACCGTTCTCCTCATCACCCTCGGCGTCGCCGCCGCACCAGCCGCCAACCCCGAGGCTGCACCAGCCGCAGCCCTCGAAGCCGCCGCTCCAGTCGATGCCCGCAACCTCCACAAGTGCCCAAAGGGCAAGCTGTACAGCCACAAGAAGAAGCAGTGCATCCCCAAGAAGGAGTGCAAGTACCGCAAGAAGAACGTCAAGAGGAGCTTGAGACAGCGCACCCACCATGACAGCGATAGCGACTATTCCAGCTGCAGTGATAGCGATTATTAGATGTGTGGGGTGGGAAGGAGATCCTGGGGAAGAGGGAGGTGGATGAGTGGTGAAGAGGGGATGGATATTGGGCTTTGGATGCAGTGGGGAGGAGGAGGAGTTTGGCTGGATTGGAGGGAGGGATGGAGGATTTTGGTGATGAATGTCATGAATGAATGGATATGGGACAACAGTCATTACTACAACAGGGGAAAAGGGGTCAATTGTCTAACCTTCTCATGTAAATATATATCCACAGTAACACAAAGCAACGCACTGGACACATTTCGTTTCCCTTCTATCATGACTTAAATTATCAATCACCGACTACTTTAATATTTTGCTGGGTGTGTCGTAGCCCGAAACGATGAGGAAATTGATATGTGAGGGGCGGGG
This sequence comes from Cadophora sp. M221, assembly GCA_017366145.1. Classification (NCBI taxonomy): domain Eukaryota; kingdom Fungi; phylum Ascomycota; class Leotiomycetes; order Helotiales; family Ploettnerulaceae; genus Cadophora; species Cadophora sp. M221. The sequence goes on along the minus strand of JAFJYG010000228.1, from coordinate 52,625 downwards.
CGAAAAGTAAACATCACAGGCTGTTATTTAGGGGTGGCTCGCTACTGAAGGCATCTCCCCGTATTTATCTCGCAGCTCTTCACTTCTCACCGACGACTTAGACACACTTCAATTGGACTGAAGATAATATGATAATATCTACATGATGGCATTTGTTCGCCTTCCAGTAGTTTCGAAAATGGTGCAGGTGCTACTGCCAATAATATCTTTGCTTTCTGCTCATTGTAAGAAAACTGTCTTTCAAAAGTCTCGATATCTTTCGTTCCCCCAGCCCGCTTCATCTCACACATGCATCTGTCAGATCCCAAACAGCTTCCTCGCATTCCCCTCCCAAGCTTCCGATTTGACACTCTCCCCTTCCACACCAAACACATTCTCCTCTCCCTCCGCAAAGCCAGCCTCCATTCTAGCCACCAAACCCTTCACAGCTTCACCCGGCGTGAAAGGGAAATCACTACCAAACAACAACCTATTCCTCGCTTTCTCCTTCCCACCAAGCATCCTCACCAACCCAAATATCTGATCCGGGAACGGCACACCCGCAAGATCAAAAAAGAACCTCTCCTGCAAAAGCGTCTTGAAATCCTGCGATTTATCCCCCCGTCCATGGACAATAGCATCAAACGCTCCAATACGATCGATGATAGGCGGTAATGTACATCCACAGTGCGACATGATATACGTGATATTCGGATACTTGATGAGAGAATCTGCGAGTAAGAGGTTGGCAACAGTGCGCGTCTCATCGAACATGAATTCCATCGTGGGTCGTGGATACGGTAGCACTTTCACCACCTCGACCTTACTCCCTCCCGTCGATGGATCAGGGAGGATGAGATTACATGATGATGGATGTAAGAACACAACCGCCTGTCTCTCATCTAGTTTCGCTAACACGCAATCCAGAGATGGGTCGCCGAGATAAATGCCCTGGGCATTTGACATGAGCGCGAAACCTACGGCGCCCAGCACGTCAAGTGCATAATCGATCTCCTTCAACGAATCTTCAACAGAGGGTAAAGGCAAAGAAGCGAAGAAACGGAAGCTTTCAGGGTGCAAGGAACAGATAGAGGCAAGCTCCTCGTTTGTCTCGCGTGTGATTTTAGCGGCGTCCTCGGATTTGCCGGGACTGAGATATGTTCCTGGGGAAGTGATGCTCAAAACTGAGATGCTGATATTGTGCGTTTTCATCAGAGAGAGATGGGACTCGATGGACCAGGGCTGTGAGGGGGGAATTTATTGTATGAGTAAATAATGATATGATATTTTTTTGAAGGGTGACGGACTTTCGGGTGGGGGAAATAAAGTAAGACGTACTGGGATTGCGGGCATGCCATCTGGATTCTGATGCCCGTTTTCAATTAGATGCTGTCGATATTTTGGCGGGACTGCATGGCAGTGAACATCTATTTTCTCCATGTTTGTTTACCTGTGCGTGGTCAAGATGGTAGTTGTGAGTTGAAGTGTTGTTGTGGTTTGGATGCGGGGTCGTTTTTTGTATGGCGGGGTTGAGAAGGGGAAGGCCGGGAGCTAGGAAAGCGCTTCTGTTGTGGAACGTCAGAATGTCCGAAGATGTGCAACGACATGTTTCGACTGATAGTAATAAAATATGACGTAGAGAAAAAAAAATCAAAAGATACTTTATTGTTCTCTGGTGGATTTAGCAGAGTTCCTATCTATCGCGGTCGGTATTAATCAAATGTGTTTGGGTAGCTTTGCTTCCAATCTTCTAGAGATGGGGTACGTATCTTAAGGTCTGGGTTTAACTGACATGGTAAGAAATAGATAGCTACATAATAGAGGAGGAAAAGAAGCGAAGGCTGAGGGAATGTTCGTTGGCATCATGTCCTGCAGTTCCAGATGATAAGTAACTTTCAGTTCGCATTTTAAGGAGACAAGTTCCCAGACTACAATACAAGTAACAAATAATACCAAAATTCATAGAGAGCGTTCATGCTCCCTAGTCCCGTGACAGATATTGAACTGGGAAAACACGAGGTGCAATTTGGCTATAGGTAGATACTCAAATATCGTCCAAGTACCCATCAGACTATTCAAAATGTATGAGATATCTCCTTTGATCGGATAATTTAATTTCATCTTTCGCATGTCGAAGTTGTGTAGACGGTCGTTTTCTATCTTCGGAGGCATACCTGGGTTGCTTTTGCTCCAAAATCGAACTTCCCACTGGAAGCGGTTCAATTTACTGCTTCAGCACAGGACGCAACCCCTCGCGCGACCCAAAGAACTTATAGATTTGGTGCCCTAGTTCTGTTCTTTGACTGGGAAATCTTAAGATCCGGCATGTCCAGCAGTGAATCAAAACATCCACGGTCTTTGCGAACTCCACTCTGCTGGGTGGCTTCAAATGAAGGGACTACACTAGAAGTTTTAAGACTTGAACTAGATACCAAGAGTAGCATTGGCTACGTCTTGGCTTTCCATAATAATCGTAGCGCGGTCATGTTAACTTGACCTCAATAAATATGGAGTTCTCTCGTTTTGGTAAACCTATATAGATGGTTATAACTAAATATAGCGCCTATTAATTTTAATCAATACATCATGACCACTAAATAAGAGAATGTAGACGTAGAGCACTGCCGATGCTTCATATTCCGATCAATCTGAATCACAAAACAAGTACGAAAGGGGCTACCTCGCAAAGAATGCTCCAAGCGAAAAATCATAGCACACACCTAGTTACTTACGACGGGCAGTATTAGATTAATCTTTATGCTCTGCAATAAAACAATAAAACATCAAGATTTCTACGTTGGTGGTGCCGTCGTGCCTATGTTTACCTCACTCCCCCTTTCTTGCCTCTCCCGCTTAGACATTCAGGGGCTTAAGCGAGTAGACCCCCATGTGCAACAATGCGCATCAGCTGCGGCCGCATCGGAGAATTTAGACCAAAGAAAGAGAGGATGATGAGAATATCAATGATCCAATCAGATCACACTTGACGTCTCGGACGATTACAGAGAACCTCCACGCGTAGCACAAAGGCGGGGGCGGAACGGAGTCGACGTCAGCACCTCCCCAAACGTGACTTGCCGAGAACCCCCTTCGCTAGCCTCTAGACACGGAGAAATCCCAGTATCAAATAACGCGCTTGCGGAGTTCCACTCCCTGTAATAACCCTAGAAGGTTCCTGGCAAGGATCTGTGTAACATTGGAGGAGGCTCCGCAGCCCCAGCTCGTTCAACTCGTCGGCTATCTTAGACATCTAGCAAGACATTCATCCCTGAGCCCTCGTTTTCGAAACCCTTGCTTGCACCACCGAGAAACTTCTCGGAGATTGTCATCTCAGACACAATCATTCCCCGTAGTCTGGAAGGAAACCTTCGGTTCCGAATATTGAATTTCCGAAAAGCTCGCAAGACTATCACAAGGAAGTAAACATCCCTCTTGGTAACGGCCCGAAAGCATATTGCATAAGAAGCGCCAACGATGGAAGTAGAACCAACTCCGCGGCTACGAGAACCTTTCAATTGATCTCCAACCGAGTTTGGCAAGCATCAGGGAATGGAAAATCCAGTTCATGCACGCCCAATAGCGGTCAAACGAGTTTCCCCGTCCGCTTACTCGACCCGAAAGTGCAAGAACTTTAAACGCTAGTCCTAATTACTAAGGTTACACATCCTTTTGTTAGCCGAATCCTTGATCCCTTAATCTGATAGTAGCGCGTCTAGAGATTTTCAGCTCAGAGTTCGCAAGGACAATAACGCCCACATACAACTGCCGCGCCGCTCAGACATTCAGCACAGATGCTTGATCACCACCATTTGCAGAACGGACGGACACCGAACAAACGCCACATCCCAACCATCCTCGAAGCTGGGCAATAAACTCTAAATCTTTGACACTTGGTCTCGCCTGGTTGTCTCGGATGGTGGCCGCCCACTTCTACCCCAGATCCTGGTATAGCGTATTCGCGTGAGACTGATGGATCAACCGATATCAAACTCTAATTGCTTGACGCTGATCGACCTCGCCACGTATGGGTGTTGCGCCACACCTGTAAGTACTATACTTGTACTAAATTCAATACGGAGGTATGTATGATCAGATAAGAAGTGATAGTCGAACCCAAGGCATTTGCGAACCTTACCAGTCTCATCGCCTTACAGGATCAACCCTGAGAAAAGGAGACGCTTCTCGAACAAGATATGACGAAGTCGCCACCTCTGCACACAATAGTACTGCCCAGATACGTTAATGCAAGCAGCCGTGAGGGAGACCATAGCATGAACGCCTCAGTTGTAACCATCACAGCCTCACCTCCTCGCTTCACATGCCTCACATCTCAATGCGGTAGAAATCTAGAAGCCTCTCTCGCATTTTACCACTCATACTCACTCAACTGCAGGCATCATCATCCAACCGGACATCCCCCATATCAGCCTCTGCTCTTGTACCTACCCACCTACTACCAGTCCATCATCCAGTACCATCCATTCTCTCCCCCCGCACCAGATAAATAAATACCACACACCCAGAACTGCCTGAACCACTACTCGTCCACAGAGCGTTTCCGAACCCCACACACTGCAACGTAGCAAGTAAATTGCGTAATAATGCACAGAACAAGAAAATAATAATACCACCCCCGGATCCCAGGACTCTCGACCGACCAACCACCAGAACCTGACGAACTAGATGGGGAAGATCCGCCAAGCCTCGTGTTTAGGCACCTTCTTGCCTGACTGACTGTCTATCCCCTGCTGTTTTGGTGTTCTTTGTCAGATCTGACAAGTTGGGACTAACTAGATACTAAGGTACTAAGGTGAACTTTACTACCTCGGAAGGATTGCGCCGAGGATTCTCGGTCTGGGGTTAGAGAGACATCTTTTTCTAGATTTTCCAAGGAAACGACTAGGTAGGTAGGTAGTCCTCTCGAATATTGACAAATGCCTGTCAACCAACCCCTTTCCGGTATTTGTTACGAAGGAAAAAAAACTCTGTACTGTACAAATTCATTCTTTGGCTTTTTTTTAGGCTATTGTTTCAGAAATCTGCCTCTGCCCCCTGATGAATGATTATTGTGACAGGTTCTTGAAAATGCTTGATGGTTTTTGTTTCCCCGGCCCCTTGCTTCTATAATTCCTGATCATGATGATGCATTCCTTCCCTTCCCACCCATCCACCCAGCCACCCAACCCCCGAATATATGATGGAACCCCGTGATATCCAAAGATTTTCCTGCTTCCTACCGCCAACACCCTAGGTACCCAATGATGCTACAGTATGTACAGAATACGGTCTCCAGTCAGTTCGGCCCATGATGACCCCAACGATCCGTCCAAAAATGCATTCCCACCGATGCTCCCCAGCCCAACCCGTACAAAGGGAAAAATAATGAGATATATAATGTAGCTGTCTCCCTCATCAAAATCAGATGATGTTCGTGATAGCCATGCGTTCATTACCCCTGCTCCTCTCCTGATTTTTTGGTCCGGCTCCTGGACCACCTCCACCACCAGGACCACCACGACTCCCAGAACCAGGCTGTGGGTATTGAGCTTGTGGATATCCGCCTTGCTCCCTAGCAAGCACTCCAACAAGATATTCCACCCTTTCCCATCCCCCCCAATCTCTCGCTTCCAAGTCCGTGAGAACAGTCGTGCCTTCTGGGCCGCCCATAAGAGTAGGACTTATCCCAACTTTCCCTCCTACAGCACTGCCTGCAATGTTCATGCCCGTCTCGCTGCCGGTCCACACCCAACTATTTTCTGTCCCTGCTTGTAAATCTCCTGATACATATGCCATGAGTTCCTCGTCCAGTTCACGCTCTCCCCGGTATCCTGGGCTTCCAATAAGACATCCCGCGCGGCGCTTCTCGATGAGTACGCCGATAAAGAAGGCCAAGTTCCGCCCACATGCAACATTGACGTCTCGTAATGTGGCAATGCTGGATGATGCTCGAATACAAGTGAGAGCTGCGTCAAAGTGGCCACCGAAGAGTAAAAACAAGGTGCACCGCCAAATGTGAGTGCAAGTCATTGCGTTTGCGGTTGGTCCGAACGAGGGTATGGAAGGGTTGGTTGGTGTGAAGGAAGCCATTGCTCGAGCGAACAGGTTCGTAGAGTCGAGAGCCGCGCGGATGCATTGCTCAATGGCGATCCCCCGCACTTCTGGGGGGCAGGAAGTCGTTAGATTATGTCGATGGAGGATCAGGCGCGCGTTCATAAGATGGCAAACTGGCGCCAACATCCGTGGATCTAGAGGTTCTTGTGCAGTGAGTTGGCACGACGGTGGAAATGATGCCATGCAAGCGCTGAAATGGGTATCGAAAGTAGCAAGAGTCGAAGGAGAAATAATGGGTGATTTGAGCGTTTTGATGAGTTGCGAAACAGCGCGTACAACATGAATGATTGGTAGGATGAAATTCGTGAGAGGAGAAACGCCGTTGGGCACCATCATGCCCGCGTCGTGAATATAGTGGTCGTCGATTGCAGCTGGGAGACTAACATCGCAGTCGGCATCCTCGATCAAGAGAGGCCGTCCAAGCTCCAATGACATGTGTCTATCCCAAACGTAAATTCCCCACCATACTCGACGTCGCATCTCGCCCTCAATCATCGGCCATGGTCCAGTCTCGTTGTGAAGCCCGATATCCTGGGAAATTCGAACCGCAGAAGCTAGCCACGTCCATGCTGCAGATTTGAGATTTATCTCTGTAAGAAAGATGCTCACTAAGATGGCTGATCTTGCGTGATCGATTACCTAAATTGAAGGAACTCGGGGTTAGTTTACTGCTTGCGTGTAGTCTGGGGAGCTCGAAATCTTAGGAGCACATAAAACATTCATGAAACACATAGCCAACTCTCAAGCCAAAATGGAAGGGGAAACTGCCCCAAGGCTGAACTTACAAATTCATCGTTCCATGTATCTATTAGCATTCGGGATATCTCGATATATTCCTTTCCCTTGTGAGGACGATGAATGCTCACGTCCGAGCTGAAAAGTACCCCAACAGCCAGTACTGAGAAAAATAGTGAGCTCCAAACTGGTGGTACGCCATGCAAGCTCCCCGCTTTGTAGACAGCCTCGTATTCCTGCTCGAATGTGGGCCAATGCAGGATCGGAATCAGCATATGTACTGCCGCATAGTAAGAGCCAAGGAGATGATCAGAAATCGCTTTCGGTGGTAGGTCCGGACGAGGAGGATTGAAGTGTGCCTGTGACCCAACCTGACGGTAAGGTGCAGGTGGCTTGAATATACCCCGGCCAAAGTTTCGGATGTTTGAACGCACCCGCGAGAGATCCTGAGGGGGCGGTGGTCGTCCTTTTCTCTTTGGATTTGACCCGATTTCGGGTAGTTGTAGTGGCATCTGCTGTGGCGCCTCGTTTTCAATGTCCATTTGCCCTTCTCTCACATTCAACATTGACCGTAGATGCGTGTTTTCTCGTTTGACTTGCGCAATCTGCTTCTCCAAATCTTGTACCTGCTTGATAGATGACATGCGTCGATTCGTCTCCTTTGTGAACTGGCATTTCACGTTCCGGCTCGAACACTCTGAACAGCTTGTGGTTTCCGTTGCATCGCATTTGACTTTTCGTTCCCTGCATGCGTCACAGCTTGGATCCTTTCTCCTCTGACGATAGGCTCTCTTCTGCGCCTGCATGGTCGCAGCCGACATCTGCCCACCCGAAGCACCTGGAGTGCCACTTGATGATCCTGTAGAAGCCATGGAATCCATTCCTGGGGGTCCAGGAGAAGTTGTCGCCGAGTGGTATGGATTTTGGAACGAACTATGGCCCATCGACCCTCCTGCTGGCAAGTTCATATGTTGCTGTGGATTTTGCCCACTCATTGGCCGTGGAGAAGCTCCCATAAGCCCTCCGTCGTATGCTCCTGAAGTGCGTGGTGATGCTGCGGAAGAGACCGAGGAAGAGTCGTAGGAGGCAGTGGAAGGTATCGGAGACCTCGAATAAGTATTCTGTGTTGACCCCGCCATCTTATAGGCCCGAAATCGGCTCTTTTATCCAAATGGACCTAGCCGCTTGTCGATGGTCTGAGATAGAGGACTGAGAGGAGGTGGACGTTGATTTTAAAGTTCCAGCCTCATTACGAGAGTTTACAGTCCTGCTAAAAGATCGAAGATAGAAACCCTAGCCACACAAGACACAAATTCGATAAGGCGAGTCTTTAAAGGCTCAGAGAGCACGATAACCAGAGTTTTTGGGTTAGACAGAAGATAGGACCATCCACTGGGCAATTCTCCAGTTCTCTCCCCCCAAGAATATGATAGATGCGCAACACGCCGCCGGGCTGCAGTCTAGTGCAACGTCAGGGCCTGCTATGTTCCGACGCAGGTCTGCAGCGTGGCCAGCCTGGAGGTTTTCCCCACTCTGCACCAGCGAGTACAGGTACCAGAATCGGCAGCTGATCCGTACGGGGGGTAGAAGGTCAATCTGTGATAGGTCTGGTCAGCTAGGTGCGTTGAGAATCGCTGTCGTTGGGTGCGGAAGAAGAGCCTGTGTATGGCGTGAGGAGCATGTTGACGCGGCAGAAGAATGTTGAGAGGGAGTGAGAAATGCCGACAGTGAGTGACAAGATTTTAAGTGAGTGGGATTTTTCACTGGCGCGGGCTGATGAGGAGGGTATATGACGGGAGCAAGCATTGGCCTCTGCTTTAAGGCTGATTGGGAGATCTGGAGTAATCCAATGCCAAGAGTAGCATTACAAGCATTTGAAGCAGATGTTTGCGAGATTGTCGTCAGCCCCGAACTCCTGCCCTATCTACAACTGAGCAACCTGGTCGATCTGCTCAGCAAGTAGCGATGGCGTTGCCGGCGCTGCTGATGAACCCTTGCTCTCGTACATTATTCCGCCAATGTCGACAGGGGATAATGGTGCGTCAAAGGCGAACAAAATATGTTACAACGCCCCCTTTAGTCACCGACAGGGGAACATCGCTTCCTCGGAACCACTCCAGAACTTCCTTTTTGGGGAGGCACCAGACAAGGCAGCTTGCAGACTTGCAGTTTGAATGCCGAGTCGGCAGAGACCTCTTCCAGAAACCAGGCAGGCAGCGGGACATGATATGCATTGCTCAGGAACTTGTGCTGAAGCAGGTAGCTCGGTATGAGCAGCCGACCAGAAGCTGTTCGAAGAGAAAGTAGGGGCTGATCACCGAAATAGATTAAGAGACGTACCGGGGAGTTTGTTTGTTTGCTTGCAAGATGTCCTTCGAATCTCAAGTCACTTTTGTGGCCGCCTCCAGGATATTCGGGAGGTGGCGTATGGGGGCGCTCCTGCAACGTTCACTGCATATGAATGCCTGGAATCTGCTCTCTTCCGAATCAACTGTCTGTCGGCTTCGGCCCGTGATAGGACAAAGGGGCTCAACGGTTCGGGTGTACCGCTTGTCGACTCGAGCTATAAGTTCTGACAAAGACGACGTTCAAGTGTGGTAATGTATTGAGAAGTCTGGAGAGCTGCGACCTTTGCTCTCGTACGAGGCTCTGTTGTGACTGTCTCGTCTCGTCTGTACGTCAGAATATGCAGCACGTGTACTGTACAGCCCTGCGGAGCTGTCCTCGAAAGTTGCGGCAGTAGTGGGTATATAATTGAGGAGAACGGTATGTGTATCCCAGTAAGGAGCTCACTAACTTGAGAGCGGGCAAGTGGCAGGAATAGCTTACTCTCAAGGAAAATTGATTGGTGATGCCGTGTTGGTTCCTGGGTACAGGAGTGATTGATTGCTGGTACTTGGATTCGGAGAAATGGTCGTAAATGGGACAAGAGGTGGTACCTGCGATCCTTGCGAATAGCTAGATAACCTAGGACGCGATGTTACCATAGGTCAGGGGGGTTCGGAGGACTTGACGTCTCGACGCCAGCGATGCATGATAATATTATATGCAACGCTGCTTTGGAGGGAGTGCGTCTTTTTTCTTCGGCAAGGACCTGGAGGCAGGGAGAGCTGTCAGTGACATGGGACAGGACCCATCTCATAAGGGTTTTAGATATGGCTGTCTCATCCGATTGCCCTCCTGCACCGTCGTGGAGAGGGGCGGCCAGACCGAGCCCGTAAGAACCCTGTGTCTATTAGGGAAGTAGATAAACGTTTCCTGGCGTTTCATGTTTTTGGCTTTCAACGGCCTTTCAGCTACACTTCCCTTCCGCTATCATATCCAACCTAGCCATAGCCCATGGGGGAGGACCATCGATCTGCTTGGCCGCTTGTCTCAAGCCCTAGAAAAGTTTTTTTTTTTTCCTGCTTCTCTTTCCCAGATTTTCCAGTGCCATTCCCAAGAGGAGGTTGATCGGCTGAGGCTAGTAAGATGGAGAGAAGCGTAGCAACAAAAGGAAGCTCCAGTAAATCTTGGCAGCGACGTCGTAACCTTATTTCGTCATTTGCCGAACCCAAGGCAAGATGGAGGATGATCTAGCACCGTTTGGCTTGTTTCAAGGCCCATCGAGAAAATAGCCCATGGCATCTTCCGACGGGATGATGAGATGTTACTGCGGCAAAGATGCCACACAGCAGCATGGGTCGGGGGTGCGGACGGGAAGGGTGGCTAAGACGAGACGGGGGTGAGGACCCAGGGTTCATACCAAGCAGTTCGGATCCCGGGGTGTAGGGGTACTCCGTGCAGAAACGCTGAGCAGCAGCAGAATCTTTGGAAGACAGAGGGGCATGTTTACGGGAGCGAAAGCGTTGGACGGCCATGGTGGGAGGGGAGGGAAGCCCGCCAGGACGCTGCACCAGTCTGTTTGTGTGTATTGGTGATGTGACTAAGCTTCTTCGACTTCTTGGAGCTTCAGCGGGAGGGAGAGACATGCCATGCCATGCCATGCCATGTCATGCTAGCCTTGCTTTGAGCTTTGGATTGGACAGACATCGGAGAAGACTAAGTGTCAGGCCTAGACTTGGCCTATAATAGACCTAAACAGCACATACGCATATCAATATAGCATGGCTGGAGGGAGTCTCCAACTTAGCACATATGGACTTCCAGGTTTACTGCGTGCAGCTTGTCTGTTCAGGACTCCAGGCTACTCCTCCACCAACGTCCACCAGCAATTAGTTAGTTCCCAGTTAGTTACCAGTTAGTTACTCCCACCCCAGGGTGCAGTACCCCTCCGCACTAAGATCGGCCTGTACTGACGGCGACCCGACTGCCGCGAGCCTGTCAGAGATCGCCTGTGCCCTGAAGGTGCTTCTCATGCAGTGTCACCGCCTGCGATATCACCTAGTGATATCGAGGGTACCACAGGCTCAAAAATATGGGAAGCCTCTCTCTCCATTTTTGCCGCATGGCACGCTATATAGTAGAAATGGACATCTGTCGAGTGCACGAGGCCAACATCTGATATTGGCAATGCTTTTTTTTTTTTAATTCCCTCCGGAGTGCCTGGTCTGGTACTCGTACGTTGGCGTTGGTTGGGACTGGGCTTGGGTTGTAAGGTAATAGCCGATAAGCTCTGGAACAGTGGGGGATGGGTGGAAGGCGAGGCAGCTCCACCTCACAAAAATACCTAGGTAAATAATTTAAGTCCCCTCTTCGGACCCTCCCATGGCGTGTGCTTTGCTCCGAAGGAAAGTAAAAAAAAATCTGGGGACGACACGCGTGCTCCAAACCTATCCGAGCTCTTGTTACTGGCATCCTGACAGTCGCTTTTGCCGACAATTATTGCCGGAACCATTGGTTGGCTGTTCGTGCGTGCAATACTCTGTCCATACACTATTATTGTGGTGCTATTCCCGCCCGTCGGCAAAGAACACCATTATTGTTTTTGTCCTCGTGGGGGCTATGAATCCTCGGATGAACGCCTGCCGGATGCATGTTCTTTTCTGGAAGGAAATTCTTGGAGAAACGGGCATTTAACGCATGAAGATGAAGTGCACAAGTCGGAGGCGGCGCCGTCATGTTTCAGGACTTGGTCCAGGGGCTGCCCGCCCTGCATGGCGCCTATTCTGCATGTTTTGCATCCTTCGAAAACATAATAACATGTAAGGTGACCATCATACATGAGTGCAGATGTGTCTTCATTACTTGGATGTATACTCCGTATGTGTCTGTCCGTATCTCTCTCTCTCTCTTGCGGTGCATCCATCGAGCCGGGATATCTGTCGTCGAAGGTGTGTAGTGAGAATTAATACCTCGGGGGTTAAGCTTAAGCGAGCGAGCTCGCTCATGCAGCCGGACCGATACATGAAGATCAGCAAGTTTCCCTGTTTCCTGTTTCCAGATCTCGAAAGACCTCCTTCCATGTCATGATAAGGTTCGTTCTACTGCAGCGTTAGAACAATGCCATGCACCGTGACCCGATTAGGGGCCCCATCTCCGAGGGTCTAAACCGTTCAGGAACACCAGCCTGCATCAGCTGTATCTACATCTGATTAAATCTTCCAAGGCAAGCCCTCTAGACTTGGGCCCGACGGCGGCCGCAGGCTTACGAGCCTCCCTTTCCCTTGGATAGTTTTCAACGCCTGGGAATTTTCCAACTCAAAACGCCGATCGGAAGTTTAATTCGTTTAGACTCAGTGTTGAACGGATAGAGATGAGCTGAGCCAGAGAGTGGGGTCCAAAAACAGAGACTCAACTTGTCCAAGCTGAATGCCGTAACTGTGAGACGTCAATCATTCGAAGCTTTGCCGAAAGTGCAAATAGCTAGCTGTATATCTATGACACATGTATTTCGAGATCTGACTGATGATAGGGACGACTAAATGTAGATTGCTGGCGTTGGACGCGGCTGGAAGAAAAAGTTGTAAACTTGCTGATCTGGCCGACTATGAGCTGTCACGGATAGAAGAGTTGTGGTGCAGAGACACGTGGAAGGAGGATCAGTTCCATGTCAGGATCCGCACGGGGGGCGTTAGGGCTGCAATCTTTATTCGTCGCTAGGGAAATAGACTCGGAAGGCTCGCCATACTTTTCGGCAAATGATCCATCCACCTCGGTTTCGCTGTTGTCGTCGTCCCTCTTCTTTGGCCACCGCTACTCTTTCCCTTGGAAACACTTAAACAACCCGTGGGGGTGGGTAAGCTTGGCATTCTACACAGCCACGGGCTGGCGTTGAAACCTGGACTAAGACGGATGCAAAGAAGCTTCTGCTGAATGATTTCGAGCAATATCGCCAAAAGTAATTTGGCATGTCCAGCGATGATCCTCGGGCGTATTGCTTTTATCCTGGCTTTTGGGGATTCGGCGAGCTTGGGGATTTACCCATGCATAAAAGGTGGCTTGCCGAGCAACAGAACCCGGATCTTGGAATTGCTATGGAAATTTGATGCTTCGCAGGAAAAGGAAGCTGCTGCAAGGAATTCCCCAGCACCACGAAAGGTCACCTCGACAGCGGCAATCTCCAGGGGGGGATGCTCTCCACCTTCGTCGATCCCCTGCTGATGGATGGAAGCGGGAGTCCCCTGTAGAACTACCCCCAAGTCATATCTGAAACGAATTGACTGATCACATCTGGACTGGATTTGTCCCGGCGAGTTCTGGTTGGATAGAGCCCTGCGCGGGCTAGAACAAAGGAGGAGCCAAACCCGGCATGATATCCGAAATGTACGGAGTAAACACCAGGAAAACTCAGCCGGGAAACTTGGACCACAGCAGGAATTCCGTCCAGAATCGAGTAATATTGCATAAAAGCAATAATGCGGCCAGCTTGGGACAGCGAGTGGTCCTTAACTCAGTGGCCGCTGATTAAGATAGGAGGTTTGATATCCCCTATATCAAACGTCTCATACACCTTCCCAGAACCACTTTGACTCCGTATGGATGTCGTCTCCTCCTGCTAGACCCCATAAATCAACATCGGAATGGAATGTCCTTGGTTGGAGGCGTCGACGAGGGTTCGCTCTCAGCCACTCCGTGCTCCTGCTGCACCGTCACAAACAGATCGCAATGCAGCACCAAGAATAACATCAATTCAGCATTGTGTGACTCGAAACAACGGTGATCCTCCTGTAGATCTAACTCGCAAACATTGCTGAAGCTGCATCGGAAGCGGACCAGAAAGGGAAGCTGTGTTCACTGGGACGGCACGGAACCCTCACGTGCGAATCTTTTGGTGGGCAAATCATCTGCATTGGAATCCGAACCCAAGGAGGCGTTTGTCGTGAATATGAAGTATCAAGAAGCGGCAGGTGATTGAATTGCAGCTTTCATAGCTACAGTAGGTATGTTGAAGCGGTGCAGTGGGCATTAGATGACCCTCCCTCCCAGTTTTATATTTATCGGCGGCTTCCGACGAATACTTAGGTACACCGCCTCATCCGGCAGAATAAATATTTCTCGAGTTGAGGAGTTTTGGTCGTCATCGCCGAATTTTGCGTGAAGAGAATTCTCTAAAGTGGGTGTCGCATTGTCAATTCACCGGGAACAGTCCGGTACGGAGTATAGAATGCAAGTTGAGTAACTGTTCTGGATAGTATTTGCTACCTTCAATATTCCCTTCAGTTAGATATTTTCCTGTACTCTCCAGCCTCCTACAAACTTTCTTTGGCGTAACAACACCACAGCTTCTCGACGTACAGTAATCAGCCACTGTCATACCGAGACATACTGAACTACCACTTCTCCAAAAGTCAGGGAGAAGTAACGACTCTGCAAACAGCTTTCTCAGCGAGCTCCCTCAACTCTCCAAGATATCTACCCCTCACCTTCAGCGAATATTTGCAAAAGCTAGCATCAATCACTACCAAGTCTTCTCTCCTCAAGATGGCCGATTCCAGCATTCAGAAATGTCTTCATGACCTGCCGAAGTGCGAGCATCATCTTCATATCGAAGGCTCTTTATCACCAAGCCTCCTCTTCCGCCTCGCATCAATCAACAAAATCTCCCTCCCATCCACTGAAACCGACCCCTCATTCGCCTCCCCCGAAGCCCTCGAAGACCGATACACGCGCTTTACCTCTCTCAATGACTTCCTCCACTACTACTACATTGGAATGTCCGTTCTCATCACGACCGCCGATTTCGAATCCCTAGCCTACGAGTACTTTACGCGGGCACACAACGATGGAGTCCACCACGCCGAGATCTTCTTCGACCCCCAGGCCCACACCTCCAGAGGCATTGCATACGAGACCGTAGTGGCAGGATTGAGCGCGGCGCAGAAGCGTGCTGAGGAGGACTTTGGGCTGACGTCCAAGCTGATCCTATGCTTCTTGCGCCATCTGCCAGCCAGCGATGCGAAGGATACCTACCAAGCGGCGGAAGCTCTGGGCCACTTCTCCAGTGGAGTTGTAGCCGGTATTGGACTTGACAGCAGCGAAGTCGGATTCCCACCAGAGATATTCAGAGAGGTCTACGAGTCCGCGAGCAAAGCTGGGATCCGCAGGACGGCACATGCGGGCGAGGAGGGTGATTCTACATACATCTCACGGGCGCTGGATTTGTGCAACACAGAGCGGATCGATCACGGTATTCGGTTGGTGGATGACGAGGCTCTGCTGAAGAGAGTGGCGAAGGACAAGACTCTGGTTACAGTGTGTCCGTTGAGCAATGTCAGATTGCGATGTGTGACAAAGGTTGCAGAGCTGCCCGTCAAAAAATTCTTGACAGAGGGCGTGAGATTCAGCATCAACAGTGATGACCCGGCTTATTTTGGCGGATATATCCTGGACAACTATATTGCGGTGCAAGAGGCTTTTGCTTTGACTTTGAAGGAATGGAAGTTCATTGCTGATGGAGCAATTGAGGGAAGTTGGTGTGATGTCGAGAGAAAGAAGATCCTGCTTGAAAAGGTCGAGGAATGGGCTGTGACTTATAAGGACACTCTATGAGTGCGATAAGCGAAGAATTGCCATCATGATGTATTAATATATCCCGCGACTACATTGCACTGAAGTTATAGAACGCATGGTTTTAGTTGCTACTGGCCTCGAGTATCTATCGGAAATAAAATCTAGCAAATACAAGCGACAAGTTCGCTCACTGCCTTGTTAACAGTCTTCAATTATCCTGTTCGGTGATTCGCTCCCCCCCGTTTTTTAATCGTCGTGCGTTTGACCTTCATGACTACCACCTCCTACTTGGCATCAGGGGTTCGAAGAAGTAATGCAAGCTTCAGGATCATTCCATTGTTCAGCACCACTGCTCAAAAGTCTGCTTTTTCATCACAGCACGAACCTATATATCATGGTTGAATCAAGCCCCTCAGAGCCGGAGGTAGTTTAGGTCATTACTATGGTGTTAAATTCCTTGTATAAATTCAAATATATCAGCTCACCGGATATACAATTATTTTTATGGAGGACTCGGCAATAGACCATCCGCCGCTATTTTGCAGAAATTGGCTGGTTCCCGTTGCGGTAACCTTCTCAGTATTTCCAGGACTTGAAGCGAATGAGGTCAACAAATCCAGCTAACGCAAAGGTTAGGGAGCTACGGGAGGCGCGATCACGATGATTCATTTACGTCACATATTACTTGAGCAATAGGGCAATATCTAAATGCTGAATTTTCTTCTATGCAAGCAGTCCCTAAAGTGTAAAATCAGTTCCCGTAAGACGTTCCTCCTGGTTGCACATTCAGGAGGGATATTCGCTTATTTTATTTATTTGCCCCACATTTCTCTTCAACCTGACATCACTTCATTCCAGTATCACAAATAATCCATTAAGCGAGATATACACTCGGTTCACTACCTACCTACTTAGGTGCTTATAAGTAGAGGTAGTTTGAGCGGAAGCTAAGGAAATTTTGGCTCTCCGGTTGACGATAGCTCGTGGCATATTACCTCATATCGTCACAATATCTCCGAAGGGCACACCAGCCAATTCAAATTATTACACTACCTCAGCAGCGCACACCAGCAAGCTCGAATCACACTACACTACCGGCATCAGTTCAGATGCAAATCCCACCATGTATATAAGACGCTCTTCTCAATCCTAATTTTTAATTTCCTCCCTCAACACACAACCACACAATATACCCTTCATTCAAACTTCACTCATCATT
Organism: Cadophora sp. M221; assembly: GCA_017366145.1. Taxonomy (NCBI): domain Eukaryota; kingdom Fungi; phylum Ascomycota; class Leotiomycetes; order Helotiales; family Ploettnerulaceae; genus Cadophora; species Cadophora sp. M221. The sequence continues at coordinate 35,689 of JAFJYG010000228.1, read as the reverse complement.
TACAACTCACACTCTCCACTCTCCACTCATCACAACCCAACCCAACTTCAATCCAATCACCGCTCTATCACAGAGCCGTCCCCTCATACCACCCGTTTCAAAGTCCTCGTCGTCAACCGCCAAAATGCCTGATCCTATGGCATACAAACACGAGGCCATCCTCCTCTCAAGAAAATTGTGGGCAGACATGGGCCCCTACGAAAGAGCACAACTGAAGGCTGCAAGGATATGGTGGTCACAACATGAATACAGTATTCCAGCCCCGTCTGCTCCCAGCGTTCCAGAACCAACAGTCACCTGCCAACCTATGTCAAGGTTTATGAGAGGCAGTGCCAGACAGCGAGCTCGGTTAAGGTTTCCTACCTTTGAGGGCCCCTGTACCACGACCTGCAGAGAATATGGCTCTGAGAGTCGTTTTGAGAATACCCAGCCCGAGACGAGTACAAAAGTCAAGGACTACAATTCTGGCAACAGCCCTGAGTATGTTCTATCAAAGCCAATTTCCGAAGACAGCAGTGCCAGCAGTACGCCATCAAAACCAACAGAAACACCATCGAATTGAACAACCATCCTGAAGATGAGATGTCGAATTCCAGCAACCCACTTCAAGCCTTCAACAGGGCACGACGTGTACCAGGATCGAATATTCAGCCCGTTCTTCAACAAATCGAACACACAGTTACAGATTCTGATTTTCATTCCTGTCCCGATGATCTACCATACCATACTTGGATCCAAGCGAGAGATATCATGAGCCCCATTCAGGAATCACTTTCGAAAAAAATGGGGCAGCCAGGAATCAACTCCAGATCCCATTTACCTCACAAGCCGATTATTCAACATCCTCGAACTCCAATGGCTAGCCAAGAAAGCCCACGAGGGACTCGTCAGAGGTAGAAGACATGCAGTTCCCAACGACGACTTCGCCTACGAATTCAGACAGCGGTATTGCTGGAGCTTTGAGCCCAAACTCAAGGTGAATTAATAATGTCCTGCGCAGGTTACAGGGGACTCTGGACTACTTCCAAAGCTCTCAACCGCTGGAGAAGTCGCCGTTCTTCGAAGGAACTCGCTGGCAGACTGTCTACCTGCAAGTATATCTTGAAAATGGTCAGAGCATCGGCCATAAATACAGCTTGGACACCACTGAGAGATGGAAGTATTCAGTCAAGAACTAATTCATACCGAGAAGAAAATATCGGCAACGTTTTAGTTCTAGGACTCGAGGAGATCGCTGCTTGGCCCATCCGTCGGGTGCAACTAATTTAACGACAACTTGATTTTGTGTATACCTTTTTAATTTTACCATGTTTCTTGAGTTGATTGTCTTCAAAGATATCAATCTCTTTCCTGTTTCTACTTATCTGTACTCCCCGGCAAGTTATTGTCTGATGTCTCTTTTCGCCGAGAATCAAAATTATCCGTTGCCCCTAGTCACCCTCGGGCATGGATGGAGTCTCGCACATATGTACTGTACTAGATAGAACAAATCTTTCAAATACATCTTCGATTCACAAGCGATGTCAGTGACTCGAATGAATAACCTCTCATCTCTAAACCCGCCAACCTCTTCCATAAAATCTTCCTACCCTTCGCAAGAGAGACCTCTCTATCACAACTTCCAAAGCCAGGAACGCGCTTGCACTCTTACCCATCATGCCACTCCTAGGATCTTCATTCTGCAGATGCAACACCTGCACAGGAAGGAACAGACGGACGGCCGCCGCTCAAAGCACCACCATACCAGTTCAGACACAGCACTCCCAGGCACCACCTCCATATCAACCAACAACGTGTCAAGATCCCACAAATCCAGCACCGGCTTACGAAAACCCACCTCCGTATGTCGCTATGCCTCTCTTCCTATGTTTCTGGGACTACCTGAACCACTGTGGGAAGATGATCAACGATGAGGGTGGAGCTTGTGGGAGGTGTACGATGGTTGCAGTTTCTGTGTATGGTCGGCTACAGAGAATTCCAAGGCGTGAATAAGAAAATAAATGAAACATGAATTATCCTCCTGTTGCAGGAGTCTGGATTTCTTTTTTCTTTTTACTCTCCCTGCCTCTGAGGATGCTGTTGATGATCAAGTGATACCTAGCGACTGACTGTGGTGTACTCTGGTCAAATGTGTCTGTGCTGTTCTTCTTACTCAACTTTACAAATGGCGAACGGCTCAGCATCAGGCTTGCATTTATTTGTATTCAGGGAAACCAGTGACTCCCACACCTCAACATACTGACACTCAAAAGCACCGAGACACCTACCGAGACATTCAGGTACTACTTGTTAGGCCTCTCATAATCTGTCACCTGTTAAGTTGAATGGCAACAGAGAAATTAGACCTCGGGTGCCAAGTATAGTGAAATGAAGACATGGGTCGTAAGTGCAAGTCCCAAGGTTACAGACATCACCGTACCACATAGATGCGAAAGTTGAGAAATCCAGCTTTACGCATTAACACCCCCTTCAGTCAGATAATTTCCTCTCTTGCTTCACACGAACAGTAGTTTCTAAAGAGCGTAAGTCGTCCAGACGAAGTGTGGGGACTTAGCCCTACCCTCCCCCTGTTCAATATACACGCTCCACCCAGCAAAAAAGCTAAATCTCTAATCATTGCATATGGCTAAATAACAGGATTCCGTCAAGTCAGCAGCAAGTCAGCAGCCAACCAAGCGTTTGTGGTTTAGTGGTAAAATCCATCGTTGCCAGCTTCCTCTCCTTCAGGAGTCAGAAGTCAGAATCGATGGGCCCCGGGTTCGATTCCCGGCGAACGCAATAGAAAATATATTTTTGCAGATTTTTCTCTTTAGGAAGTTTACTTGATGCTCTCTTACTGGCTGTCCTTGGGAATTTTTTTGACGTCCCGTGAAAAAGGAGAACGTATAAGATAGCCAATTGATTGATTATATATACATGAGAAACGCCGAAACGTAAACCCAACATATTATACTTTTTATAATCCAAGTATTCGTGGTTTGCTTTTTATAATCGATTTCTTTTGTTTTGAACTCGACACTTAAGACGAGGAAGATATTGTAGAGCGCGACTCGAAGTCCTTTAAAGACATGATATCAGACACCGAGCTGGTTTTCGTTATTTAAGAGAAAGACAATTGGTTTTAATCAGAGTGTTTCTACATTTGTGACTTCTTGATAATCTTGACTCGAATCTAAGCGCAAGTAGAAATTTCTTCGGAAAGAGATTTTCAAAGTGGGTCTCCGCAAACGAGGTCACTTGAGAGGAATCTTCGGGAGCAAAGTATGAGTGAGGCCTTTAAACATTGGAGAAAAACAAAGACTGGCTGATAAAAAGAAATGTGTTTAATAAGTCGGCTTTTACTTAAAGTAACTTCGCGAATGCATTTGAAATCGCTACTCTTTAGCATTTTAAGCTACGAAAAGTACACAACAGCCCGATCGATTGATATCCATCCCCTCACAATGCAAAAAGTAAAGAACTCCAAGTAATTACTTGGGGACATGAACTCAAGAGAATCTCTCTGACGGGGAGTCGAACCCCGATCTCCCGCGACTTGTCGAGAACCACACATGAAGTGTTGATCTGGTGACAAGCGGAAATCATGACCGTTAGACCATCAAAGATTGAGCTTGAAAGCTGCTGATTGGAGGGTGATGTCTTATTTGGCTACATGGAGTGGTTAAAAAACTCATGTGTGATAAGCTTTTCTTTGTCTGGCTAGAGTGTTGTTGTGTGGCAAATCATTTGGGTGTGTTCTACAAAAGGCGGTGTGGAAAAGTGGAGCTATTCGCACTCTTGTTCTTCTGCCTAATGATTCCTCTCAAATATTAGGAGATATATGTTCTCAGAAATCCACTCATAGATCTGACATATCACATGGACGGGGGAATTAAAAACTTAGTTTCTGTAGGCTCGTATTAGAAACACTTTGGATTATGATTCCCATGGGTTCAGGGGAACCTAAGCGAGAAAGTAAACAAACCGTACCTGTCTGGCACATTGACTCAATCCAGAGAGGAACCGGCGTATGAAGGGCTAAGTTATGAATCGATAACTTCGAGAACTTGTATTTGGTATTCTGATTTCTACTGTAAACTATGTTTTCTCTTGAAGGGCATGTGCGATCGAGATCTAGATTAGTAACAACTTACAAGACATACTCACACTTAAAAATGAAACCCGAGCAAGTTACAAACCAGTAATAAGGCGGCACCCTTAGTCACTTGTGCTTAAAGTCTCATTTAACGAAACAGTCGAAATGAGTCACAATGAAAGGAAGACAAAGAAGAAAGGAGAGCCCAAAATTCCAGCGGACACCGGATGAATCTCTACGTCCGTACCACGAATTATGCCACGAATTATGAAGTGAGGAACATCCAGCCCCAGCAGGAAGTAGGCATTTGAAGCCCATGATATCACTCTACGAAACGAGCGTTACTCACTCATCAAAGTTGGAGATTTCATGTACCAGGGCTCACTGCAGTGAATCGGCGTTTCGAGGCGAGGCTCGAACTTCCCGTTCTCGGTCACATTCACAACGCGCCCACCAACTTCAGGAAAAAGTGAATTGCCCTTGCAGAAAATTTGGAATCACACTCAGGCAGAAAAATCTTATTCTACCTTACACTTCAAGCCTAATTCTCAACATGCAGCGATAACAAAGCGACTCGCTTCTGGAAAGAATTCGCATCTCGAACTCGAACCTTCCAGTGCAATCAGCTCCCAGCGCCTTCATTGCCGTCCTCGCGATCTTGGATCAAGTCATAAATTCCAAAGCACAGCTTTCGAAAGGCATCAATCGTTCAGATCCGCCAGCATCCACGTCTCTTACCTTCAATATCGACCCAAACCCGTCACTACCTCGAAATCATCATACTCGCGCTCGCGCCATCGACCTCCACAACCACTCGACATATACTCAACATCCAGACAAACAAACATCCGCCAGCTCTCCCCCTCCCGCAACCCAGAAGGAAAAATGTGCAACCACATAATCCTCACCTTCACATTCTGCACCTGCCAAGAAGTCGCAGTTGCGAAGCAATGCACGCGCTCCAAGCAGAGCGGGATGAACTGTTTCTATCGCGGTTCTGAGTGTAAGGAATACATGGTTGAAGAACGAGGGAGGAGAAGACGGGGAAGTTCAAGTGTAAATGGACGACGACGAGGAAATGGAACTGCCAATGGAAGCGGAGTTGGTAATTGGGGCAGAGGAAGTGGGGGAAAGGTGTATAGGTTGGTGCAAGGGGAATGCGAGTGGTGTCGTGGGGAGTATTGGGCGTATCCGGATTGACTCTGAGTCTGTGCTAGACAGAGGGAAGGAGGTTGGAGAGACTTCCAAAGGGTTTGTGTTGTGCTTGGCTTTGGGTTTCTGTGGGGCAGGGCAGTCTCTTTGGGATATGGAGATCTTGGAATCTGAGATGCTTGTGGAAGGGAATGAGATGAGGGGAAGGAAGCAGAGGAAACAGACCAACGACTACTTGGTTTAGTCGCGATTAATGAACAAGAGATTAGAGGGGTTCTTTGTGTACAAAAGCGGTCAGTTTCACAAGACCAAGACCAAGACCAGGACCAATTCCGCCCTTTCGACCTACTATCTGAAAAGTTCCGCAATCTCGAACTCTAGGAGGCAAGTGAAGTAGTGAATGGAGACAACTACTGATAACGTATCTATCTACCCCTCACTACAAAGAAAGTCATAGCACCTCAACCGTCAAAGCATAATCAAACTTTCCACACTCATAAGCAAGTCATCCGATCCGATCTCTTCCCCTCCACCACCACGCATTAGCCCCAAAACTCCCCAATCACTCCTCTCCCATACCAACCTTCTCACCCCTCCCCTCCCCTCCCATCCTATCAAACTTTTCGCATGGCGTGTTCCACAGAACTGTAGTTGTTTTAAAGATGCAGTAGCCCCGTACCACCAAGGACACAGGCGGGTGGTTCATCCGAACTATTCTCCGAAGTCACCCAATCACCACACCAGCTAGCAAAGCGAGAATTCAGGGGCCGCCTCGCTAGATCTGCGCTTGGGAATTAGGACGAACGCCATAAACAAAACGGAGGCGTAAAGCTTCTGTAGAACGCTGCATTAGCTCTGGGACACAACACAGCACAAAGTCGTGCAGTTTACTTATTTGGTAAGGTAGAAATGCACAAACCAACTCGTGCAAGGTAGTAGAAAACCAAAAGTGTCTAGACCTCAGTCCATCTACAAAGGGCGCCGTTTAGGATCGACACTGTCACAAACGTCGTACAATCTGGGTAAGTATATAAAGATAGTCGAGAGCCACACACTCTCGAGGCTTTCCTTCCTCCATCTCCAACCCCATCCATTCCCAACCACTGTTATTCTGTTGCTGTGCAACTTACCTTCTCTCCTCTCCTCTTCTTATTTTTCTCTTCTACACACTCCTTTGAACACCTTTCAGTTCAACAACGTTCTTCCTTCATCAAGGAATTATGCACTGCTCCTTTCTCACTCTTTCGCTACTGGGTAGCGTATCTGCGGCTCTTGGAGCTGATGTATGGACCGTCAACTGTGGCGTTTTGACAATTCAGAGATCCGATCCGATTGTCAGCCCAGGCGGTCCATCGAGCCATGTCCACGCCATTTCCGGCGGTACGGCATTCTCGAGGAATATGCCTGGTATCAACGATGCTGTCAATGCCAAAGCAACAACATGTGATAAATATACCGATCACAGTAACTACGTGAGTGTCCATTGACTCTAATTCATGGGAGAGAACTGACGGATTTGAAGTGGTGTCCTCAACTGTACAACAGGAGAGATGGCATGTTTGAACTCGTCCCATTCACTGGTGCTGTATGTACTCCCCTCCCTAAATCTTGCACCTGCCAGGGAATTAATGGATTGTTCTCAGAATATGTACTACAAGAAATTCACATGCGATTATCAAGCAGGCGGTCAATGGTGTCCTCGACCATCAGGTGCCCGACCATTCCCACCTGGTCTCCGCATGGTTGCAGGGAATCCATTCAGAAGGTACCAAACAGATCTTTTCAAACTCTCCAAGACGCCATCCTGATCCAATCCTAGAACACAAAACGACTCAGAGCAATCCAACCAAGCGATTCTCTACGAAACAGGCGGCGTAGGAGAAATGTACGGTTTCCCCAAAGTCATACAAGGCCGCTTACAGATGAACGTCCGTTTCCCATCATGCTGGGACGGGAAGAACCTCGATAGTCCAGACCACAAAAGTCACGTAAAAGGACCCCCTCCCATCCACATCCCATCCCATCCTCGCCTCCCCAATACAAAAAACTGAACATTCCATTCCAGATGTCCTACCCAGACCCCACAAAGGGAGACACCCAAGGCGGAATGTGTCCCTCGACGCACCCCATCGCCCTCCTCCACATCGGCGCCGAATTCGGCTTCGACACCAACGCGCTCAACATCACCGACTCCTCCACGCTCGTCTTCTCCATGGGCGACACGACAGGCTACGGAGGCCACGCCGATTTCATCCAAGGTTGGGAAGACCTCGCTGCTCTAGGCGAATCCTTCGACAACTGTAACGGGTTCGGGGACGCCTGTGCGTGGAACTCGTTCGGGACACCTGATGGGAAGGAGGGCGTGAAGAGGGATTTGGATCCTGAGATCCCGGCTGTGTTCGAGGAGGAGATTGGACTGAATGGACCGATTGCGAAATTGCCGGGGGATAATCCGGTGTGGGATGGTGTTGTTTCTGCTTTGCCGAAACCGACATTGAGTGTGCTGCCGAGTGTTGTCTTGCCTGGACCTAGTACGCTGGTTACTCTGACGACGTCGAGGCCGGTGGCTGCGACTTTGAGTATTTCTCCTGTTCAAACGACACCCATTCCCACACTAACCTCAACTTCATCTTCATCTTCAACCTCTCTCGCTCCCCTTCCAACCCAAGAACCATCATCATCAACATCCACGTCTTCAAGTCAATCACCATCCAGCACTTCCACTTCCACTCCCACCAGAAAGGAACAATACGAGAAGTGGATGAAATGGCTTCAAAGCCTATCTGACGATGTTCTGGACGAGATATCTGAGTATATATAGACTGGGTCTGTCTATTGTTGTCTTTTTTTTTTAAAAAGGGGGGAGGGGATGGAGCAGGGGGGCAGTAAATAAACTCTAGTTCCTTGATCCGAGTATAAGTTGGGGGTTGTACTCCACACTACTACAGTACAGTACAGTAGCTAGATAGATAGATAAACATCATAAAAAAAATCAAATGAATGAATGAATACTGCACCGTGAATATCAAATCAAGTTACCTCAACTAATACCAACCGTCAATCAATCATTCATGCATGCATACATACATCTATACATAAAAATAACTTACACGCATCCCACACACACATCCATCCATTCACCAAAAACCAACTCTCAACACTGCTGCCCCCTCCCCCCAAAGCACGAGTATCACTTCACATCTTGAACCTCAAATGCAATCAGTCCATCGTGCCAAGGAATTTATAGCCATAAGAACTTTTCAGCATCGCATTAAAACCACAGCTATCCCATAACTTAATCACCAAAGTGTCAACAGCCGACCGAATCATATCATATCGATATCAAACAAGCCCAAACCAAATTGCATATCAGTATTCCATTCCATTTCCTTTCTTTTCATCTTTCCTTCCCACCACCCCTGCCTATTTCCCTCGCTGAACGACCAAGAAGAGAGCAAAAAAAAAAAGAATGTACAAACGAAACGCTCAGTCAGACAGACAGACAGACAGACTCCTCCCTGCAACGTATTCCCCTCTTAATCATACAATATTCCAATCCCAATTCCACAAATAAAAGCATTCGTGATTATCTGCCTCTCTTTGCCCAGCCACAAAATCGGCCGATTGGACCCAATTAATCCGAATCCATAGCACTGCCGTTCCGTCTATGTACAATGACAGACGCTTCCTTCGTAGAGATTCTCTCGCGAGTAAACAGCGGAGAGAGGCTTGTTTCCATAATCGGCCTCGGGAAAACAATGAGGATCTTAGAAGCCAGCGGAGCTAGCTACGGTCCAGAAAGAGCGAGCTACGATATTCGCCTTGTCGCCATCTTTGGGGGTTTCACCAGTTTGTTCGTCGGGGTAAACCAAAAACGCAAGAGCGATTATGATATAGAGCCCAAGGAGCTATGAAAGTCAGCACCGCCCGTATCTTCAAAACCTCGGGGAAAACTTACCATACTCCCTTCTAGCCAATTCGATTTGCCATCACTTATAACATAAGTAACGACCAAGACGCTGAGGAAGAAGACTACGGTCTCGAAAGTCTCGAAGTGGAGAGTCATATCCACACCGATAGCCCATCCGAGAAGAACCAAGGAAGGGGTTACGAGAAGTGCAATCTGCATGGAGCTACCAATTGCGACTCCCATAGCTAAATCCATCTTGTCCTTCACGGCGACTACGATAGCAGTGACATGCTCAGCAGCATTTCCAACAATTGGAAGGAGGATCAGTCCAATGAAGGTCTTTGAGATGTGTGCGGTCTCAACGAGAGAGTCGATGGATCCAACAAGGTACTCGGCGCATACTGCGACGGCAATTGTGACGACCAAGAGAACACCGCCAGCTGCCCAAGGGCTCAATTGCGGCTCCTCCTCCTCTTCATCTTCTGCCGGTGCCTCGGCATCAAAGAGACTGGCATGTGTGCGCAGCTGGAAGACAAGGTACAAAACGTAAAGGATGAGTAGAATGATCGAAGTTCCGTGTGAGAGGACTAAGATACCCTGCTTGATACCCTCCTTGTCGCCCGAGATAGCAGCATACAGCTGGAGTGTGTCAGAAGGTTTTCATGGCAATCTGTAGGAATAGAAACTCACTGTAGCTGGAATGATCAGAGAAGCAGCGGCAACTGTCATCAAAGAAGACATAGTCGAGGCCACGGTCGAGTTGAAGTCTTGTTCAATGCCTTGTGCTGTTCCAGTCCTAGTATTGTGAATGCCACCTGCAACAAAGCAGCACCCAAGTACAAGGAGCATATTGGAGAGGATACTTCCCAGCATACTAGATTGAACAATTCGAATTTGACCATCCTTCAATGCCACGATACTGACCTAGGGTTCGGTTAGCAGGAAGTGGGTGTGCAATCCGGGCCAAACATACAATCAGCTCAACGGCATTTCCAAAGGTCGCATTCAAAAGACCACCCATCGTCTGACCGAGCTTCATGGATATCTCTTCAGTCGCGAACGAGAGGACGGCGGCGAGGGGGACGATGGCAAAGAAATTGAGAATGAAAACAACCGTGGGATTCCAGCCCATTGCGCCAGCAACTATACCCACTGGTACAAAGACCAAGAGGATATTGACATAGTTGCTGTACAATGTCACTTTAGTAGCTTGCACGACTAGTGCAGGAATTCTCACGAACTTGTTCTCACTCTCCATTCCCGCCGTATGGTTCTTGTGCGCAAAGAACTCGAAGAAGCGTGTCATCGAGCTCTTCCTGCGATTGTCGGCGGCTCCATTCTCCCTGCCACTCACCAGACCCGTGGTCTCCGTCGCAGTACCGTTCGGTGGGTTCGTCATATCTGTGCTTGTGCGTTTACCAAAACCTCCCGACTTCGCGCGCTGCAATTCTTTGCGGTATTGCGGACCTGCTGTATATCATTGAAACGCAAGGTTTGAAGTCAGCCCAAGAATCTGTCCTGCTCAAAGAAAGTTTTCTGCGTATGTCTTGGCCAATGGGCGGTGCCAGCTGGATTCTTGGAGCTCAATCTGGATCTTGCTTTCGGATCGAACAATGACGGAAGGAATGTCGAGGAGTGGGAAGGTCGATGTTCACGATGTTGTCGCAGGCATCAAGCTCTTGCGAAGGACCGAGTGTCTGTCTGTCTGCACTGCAGGATATACCGTTCCTTCGACCAGTCGCTCTTCGTGAGGGGTATTGCAGCAAGATGAAGCTGGGGAAGGGAATGCCAGCGTATTGTATGGAAAAGAGAAATGCGAGAGAGAGAGAGGTGTGGAAGACAGGTACTGGCGGGAAAAGAGCAGCTGTCTGGCTGGGTCTTGTCCTGTCCTGTGCCCTTGTCGTGGCAGGCTAGGCGCAATTTGACATGCCAAGGGCAATAGAGACTGTGCAGAGGGTCGATGATTGGGCCAGTGTGGAGAGAGAGGGAGGCAGTGAGAACAGACAAGGGAAGGGGACAACTTACACACCATCTTGGCGGCGATTGAGAGTGGGCTGGTCTGGTCTGGTCTGGTCTGGGCAACTCTCCGTTGCGAGGTGATTTTGATTTGCCTTCTCGTGGGCGGTGGGTGAGGGCGAGGGCGAGGGTTGTTGCGGTTGCGGTTGCGGTTGCGGTGTGTACTCTGTAGGTTGAGTCGGGCAAATGCTGGGCGAGCGACCTGTCGAAGAGAAGTGGTGAGCTTGCTGCGCCCCCTTCGATAACGAGGTAGCGGAGTGGAGTGGAGTGGGGAGTAATAGTGGCAGTGGCAGTGAACGGAATCGTCCTACCACGTACCTACCGAGACTTCGGGATGATCAAGCGAACAGCCAATTGAAACAAGAGACTCGATGGTCGTGCAGATGGACAGAAGATCAAAGAGTAGGAGCCCGGAAAGGTGCACAAGATCAAGATCAAGAGCACTAAGTTGTGTGACGGGGACGGGGAAGGCGCTCGTGGTGAGGATTGGCAGAGTAGATTTCGGTTAAGTTGCTGGCTGGCTGGGTGTTTGGCGTGGTGTTGACTTGACTGACAACTGACGGTAAGCGCGATGGGACGGATGTACGTCTACCTAGGTAGTCGGGAGGACGGAGAGCGGAGAGTGGGGAGCGGATGGATCTCGTGTCTTTCTTCTTTAGTTATGGTGAATTATTTCTGCCGATAGATCACCTTGCCGATAGATAGAGTTCTGACGATTCTTGTTTGCTTGTTGCTCGGGTTACTTGCTGGGAGTGAGCGGATGTCAACAGACAACGGGGCAATCAAGATAAAAAAGGGGGGTTGGTAAAAACCAAACCAGGAAATCAAGACAAAGAACTTACTTTCCGTACAGAAAGTAAGTTACAGTCACAAACTCAGAAAGGGTCATCAGGAGATGGAGATGTAGATGTAGATGTAGACGAGTGAGATATAGGGAAGTCCAGGTTCAGCTCTACAGGCATTCATGCTATGCTGTCAACAGTAAACAATAATCCTGATTTCAGCCCTTCCTTGGCCAAGTCTCCCACTCACTTCCTCTCACTTTGTCACTCTGTCTGACATTTCTTTGTCTCTCCGTTTCATCATCTCCGTCAGTAGGTGCTTACTAACCAAACACTTACGGCACCTGCATGTTGCTGTGAGACATCGAATACACGGTACACATGCCAGGGGACTTGAGCTTATCGTCTGGCACGGAGTACAGTAACGCAGAATACCCATCTTCCAATTCCTTCATCAAGACCTATCCTCATAATCAGATCCCATCTCTAACTTCCAATTCGTACCACACATCCCACCAACATCAAAGTCCAAGTTCAAACAGCCCAGACAGCACAGATCCATCCATCCATCAATCACCAAAGCCAGCCCAGCCCAGAAGCTATGGCCACCAAAAACTCGCTCACCCACTGGGCTGCTGCAGCTGCACATGCTGGCAAGCATCTCATCGGCTCCGCTGACGTATCACCCCCGCGCCCTGGCACAGCCACTCTTGGCCGCAGTAGCGTCAGCGACCAGGAGCTTAAGTGGCACGAACGAACATCATCATCCAGAGAACCATGGACTGACTGGGCCAAGAGATGCGCAGTGAGCCATTTTCTCTTCATCTTTGTTGCGGGAGGTTACCGGAAAAAAGAGCTTGATGGAAAATTGGCGAGGTTGGGAACGAGAGAGGCAAATGTGTAAGTTACGTGCAGGGAATCAAGAGAGCAGCGGAAGTCCTCGGGATAAAAGAAGTGGGATCTTGATATCCACAGCCAGCAACGATCATGATGACTACTGTCCAAACGAACGAACCCCTGATGAGAAGGGCCCGGCAAAACCCCAGTATGCAAACTTGGCGACATGATCCACTCTCAAATGCCCCGAGATGAGCTTGGCAGGAACACGATGATGAGGAGCATGTCAACAAACCTGGGAGTTGTCAACAATAGCGTGATGCTGGCTGGTTTATGAACTCCTTTCCGGGTTATCCAACGTTGGAATCAATCCTCTTAGTACGCCGAATAAAGTATCCAGAATCGTAAGTTGGGGAGGTTGAAACCACCACTGATTTTGATGCTATTGGCAAGACCAAAGATGGTGGTGGATAACATATCGATGGGCATTGCCTTTCTCAGCAAGCCGGATCCATATCCTCTATATATACCTAGGTATGCACCGAATCCAGAATCTCAGGTCCGGAAGGTCAAAAGGTACCAGTGATATCGAGGCCATTGGCAGGATCAAATGACAGTGAAGTATCCCCCTCTCCAACAAACCCGAACCACATCCTTCATGTAAAGAATGTACACCGTATCCAGAATCATAAACCGTAAAAGTCAGAAAGTCGTCAATTGCCATCGAGCCCTCGGAACGGAAGGATATCAAATCCCCAAAGCATCATATTTCCCTTTTGCGGCCTTCAGAACAGCCAACGAAGAATACCTCTTCATCTTCTCTTTCGCCTTGAGCTTCTCCTCCCTCGCTTTCCTACGCCTAGCATCTTCCTCCCTTCTCTCCACCTCCCTCCTCTCAGCCTCCTTCCTCTTCCTCCTCTCCTCAACACCAGCAGCAGCACCATTTCCCCCTCCTTGCCGCTCCACCCTCCCCTTCCTCGCATGCCTCAACTCTCTCTCCCTAACCCTCCTACATCTCTCCTCCTCCTCCTTACTCACGACCCACGGCCCGCTCAAGACCTCCCTCTTGAACGCCGCAACCTCATTCCAACACCTAACCTCCTGATCCGTACACCTCAACACCTCAATCTTAACAACCTCCAGCTGTATCGTATCCCAATAATTATTCACCCGTGCCTTGACCTTCACCACCGTGCCAACATCAACCTCCTCCCAGGGCACAGCAGGACTCAGCACCGAGGGAACAACCTTTCCCTCACTTATCTTCCCATCCCCCTTCGCCTTATTCTTATCATCCGCAGGTTTCTTCGCAGCCGTCTGGACGTGCATAAGTGAAGCAATCTGATTCAAATGCGGCGGCAGAGTCGGCGCATCAGTCGTAGGCGGAGGAGGTGGTGCAATAGCCGTACACTCAATACACATCCCACTACTATCATCGACCGTGTAAACCTTCTTTCCCTTGAATTCATCGACCGCGACAACAACGCCGGTGACGCGCACCCATTTCACAGGGTGGTTATCGAAATGGTACAGCGCTCTCTCTGGAAAAAAGACCTTGCGTCAGAATATACTCCACTCCACCTACATCCCAGGACACTGCTCTATAGAGAGCCTCTTTTGACAGGGGATTATGCGAGCGAGAGGGACCGTACCGTCAGAAAACATCCCCACGGTCTTCAGCCGATGCACGTCGGTCGCCAGTAGCGGACACCATTTTCCGATCGTCGGCGACAGGCTGTGGCAGTAATCGGGGTAGATATTGTTGGCAACGGATGTCATGGCATGTTTGATAATCGTATTCGTGTGAAAAAAATGCCGCTCCTGGCGATGCGAGTTATAGAGATAGGTGTGGCCGCGAGGTGGTTGTTGATGTTGTCGAGGGGACGCGACGAGATTCGATGCGCGATGTTGGAGGAAACGCAAGGTCACGTGTGTGACGGAACAACCTGGTCGGGAGGTGAGGTTGGCTCGGGAGGGTAGAGTGTGGCTTTTGAGGCGTTAAATCATATTTTATGTTGTTTAGGACAAGTCAGAATACATCCCATTCAAGCTTTGAAGTATCGGGTCAGGAGGTATATTGGTCTTGCCAGTAACCCTTTCCATACATAGCGTGGCTTATCTTTTTCAAATGTAAAGAACTTTGACATTCAAATGCAGAAAGCAATCATCATTTGACTATCCTACATTCTAATAACGCCCCTACCCTTCCGTTCCAGACTCCATGAATGCAGATCAAAGCAATTAATCAACGCTTCGCACGCTTGCTTTTCCGTCCCTCGCTCTCCCCCTTCCCAGTCTTCAACCTCTTCGCCGCAGCCTGGAAAGCTTCCTCCGATGGCTCACCATCCTCATTCTCGTCCTCATCTGAAGCCCGCTTCTTGCCCTTCTTCACCTTGGGCTTCTTCTCTTGTTCTTGTGCCTTATACTTCGCCTCCAGATTATCGAGAAACGAGCTTCCAGCATTAACCTGCCTTCTCTGAATCAAAGCCGCCAGATCCCCCAGACTATCCTTCTTCGCCTTCTTCTTGCTCTGGATCTTCTTCACCTCGACCTCTGCCTCCTCGGCTTCCTTCTCCGCCTCCAGCTTAGCCTTCTTCATCCTCCTCTCCCTATCCTTCTCACTCTCCTCCGTATAGATCTTGAACCCCCTAACATCCCCACTCCGAATCGCCGCATCGATATACCCCCTAAACCGATCCTCATCCTCCAACGGATCACTCAGCATAACAGACTCGTAGATGCCCCTCCACGCACCCCTACACTTCTCATAGGCCTTAACCACATCATCCCTCTCCTCGTCGGAATTCTTATACGACTTCGCGAACCGCTCGACCGCATCCGAGGTGACCACATCGCGGAATTGCTCAGAGTAGAAGTCCGCCCAGCTGAAATCGCCATCTACATCCATGGACTCGGACGTGGAGCCAGTCTTGTCGTAGCGTTTGCGGCGGATGGGATCGGAGAGGACGGCGTATGCGAAGGCGACTTCTTGGAATTTGGCGTGCGCTTCATCTTTGAGGTGAGGTGTGGCTTTGTCTATGGGACGAGTTAGCTATGCTACGTGTGGAATTTAACACTTGATATAGTCTTGCATTGCACGCATACCTGGGTGGTGCTTCAAGGCTGCCTTGCGATACGCAGACTTGATCTCGTCGGCGGTCGCGCTCCTCTCGATGCCCAGCACAGTGTAAGGCTCGATGGTAGGAGGTTCGTCTGCGAGTTCTTCTTCCTCTTCCTCCTCGCTCTCCTCCTGAATATCTCCGTTTTTGGATTTGCGCGGCATCTTGAATGTTGTGTGTTGGTGTTGTGACAATGGGTTGATGAATCGAGAGGGTGAAGCGGAGTTTGGTGCTGACTGGAGATATTTGGAGGGACGCGTCGGCTTGGCACCTGTCGCGTAAAGTGGCAGTTGGCAGCTCGCTCGGCTTCACAGCCTTGCATTGCAGCCTTGACTTTGCAACCGCTTC
This sequence comes from Cadophora sp. M221, assembly GCA_017366145.1. Lineage (NCBI taxonomy): Eukaryota > Fungi > Ascomycota > Leotiomycetes > Helotiales > Ploettnerulaceae > Cadophora > Cadophora sp. M221. The sequence goes on along the minus strand of JAFJYG010000228.1, from coordinate 19,450 downwards.
GAGGATTTGCATCTTGTATTTCCACCTGTATCAACCGTTACCATTTTTTTATTCTTGTGCAAAAATTTCGGCTCCTAATTATCTTGGTTCCTTTATTATTGTATCTCCAGATATAAACTAGTCCCATGACGAACTGTCCCGCAGTCCACTTTGTCAGGCAAAATCAGATTTCACGAAGTCGATGCCCTAAGTCTGGAGCAGGCAATCTCAAATGTAAATTATATGGAGTCCGGGTTGTAACATTCAAGCACTGTTGGTTCTCTGAGCGTCTCCTTGCGGCTTCCCAGGATGCTTCATACAGGCGAGCGAACATCTTTTCTCACTGTCCGAACTTTCATTCTGTGCATTTGATTGTTTTGGCCCAATCTTGTGCATTAAAGTACTCGCTATCGTTAAAACCTCTTTCAAGTGGACTTTCTTTCTCGAATGTCTACCAAAGTAGAAAATGGTGGGTTACACAGTCTGCCACAGCTTTCATATCTGACTTCGGCCTTTCCACCATGAATTCCCTCTGCCAAAGGCCTTATATTATTCGAGGTCAAGTCATCTATTCTCCAATATCATTCGAAACTCGCCACTTGCACATATTCTACTATCCCCTCCACCATCAGGGAAATAACCTGGACCCACATCAAGCTGATGCTCTCCAAGTGAAGAGATGCGTGAGAAAATCATGATGCAAGGGAAGGGCTTGATGTTATTCCACATTTCAAATTGTTTCTACTGCGACACGGCCACCTTACGAAAACGTGGGAACTTCTGCAGTAGCAGACGAAAATTGTATAGGGTTGTGCAGAATGGAGACTTGAAGAAGAAGGAGATGGGGAGGTTGCTGTAGCTTTCAGTAGTCACGAAATCAGGGAGGCCGTATCAAAGTCAGGTATTTGCGATACTTCATACGTCTTCTGATTTCTATCATCAATTGAAACATTTCTCCCTTTCTATTCATGCATGTTTCACTTCTACCACTTCTCGTGCCACTTCTTTCACCACGCCATGCATTTCCGACTATTCTCTCTTCAGGATTCCAGCTCTTGAGAACCGCCCCTATGCGCTCGCCCATTGGAAAGTCACACTCACAGCCTTCGAGGTAGTGTAGACGGTCTGTTGAGTAGTTCCAGCCGGTACAGCCGCAGCATAGAAGGTCGTAGCTCCACTATACGCCAGCTTTCCACCACTTGCCTATATCTTCATCAGCATACTCGCCTCATACCATCAAAAATCCACCAAGAGTTAAGAAACTTACAGTAAATACCGTGGCAGTAACCCCAGAAGCACAAGTGAAAGTCGAAGATACAATCCCGCAGTTGCCCTTGGAAGATTTCAAGGTAAATCCCGAGCCCGATGCTGTAGCGGTGATGGTGGCACATGTTCCGCTGGCATACCACGTTCCGGCGCTGATGATGCATCCGTTTGCAGATCCACCGGTAACGGCGTTCAGGTATCCTGTGCCGGAGAACGATCCGCCAGTTGGGGTAGATCCAGAACCGGTGGTGGTAGGTGTGCTAGATCCTCCTTTGGGTAGGTACTTGATACCTGTTGATGGACAGGAACCGGTTTGGCCGACTGGAGCAGCTGCGACGAATGTGCCTGTTTGAACGGAACCGCGTACATCGTAGGAGTACCAGATCTCGTTCAATGCACCGGACGAGCATTGGATCGTGACCGCATAGCCGAATCCAGCCTTCAGTGCCGCCTGGATGGCTGCTGAGGTGTACGTCGCGGTGGATGATGGAACGATGTTTGCATTCTTAAGGAACTGCGTAGAGTTAGTATTTTCCACCAAATATTCAAGTGCATAACATACTGTGTAGCTGTCAAGCGTCTTGAAGAGATCAACGGCCTTTTGAAAGTAATCCACAACTTCCTGCTTTGAAGTATAGCCAGTATAGCAAGTAGGCTTGAGTGTGCTGATGCAAGTGCCGTGCTTCCCCCATTCGTGCTCCCAGAAAGTCTCATCGTCGCCAGAGGAGTCTTTCCAGTATGTCTGCATGTACGAAAGAAGATCCGTCTTGCCAAAACTTTGAAGAATGCCAGTGATACCAGTGTACGCTCTGTTTTGACGTTAAACACTGTACAATAAGCAGACCGGTTATCGAGGCATACCTAGTGGAATCACAGTTGGCATCAAAGGTCCCATCACAATGGTCTGGCCATAGTCCATGGACCGTCCAGCTGGTTGTAGGTCCTAGGATCATAAGTCACGCAACTCTAGAGACTTGGGTCAAGTGCTTACCTGTGACCGGATTTGTGTCCCAGAATTGAGTCTGGAGCATCTGACCTCCCGGGGAATTGAAGCAGCACAAATCCGTGGAAGTTGAAGTTCCACAACTCAACACCGGATTGGCACAAGTCTTTGGAGTCCCAACAGCCAGCACTGCCGGCAAGGCTAGCAGCGCCAGAAAAGGAATAGAGAAAGTCATGATTGAATGAAGAGCAAGAAACAATCTCCGATTCCTGTCCAAGAAAATAAAAAGGGATCGAAGCCATATTTAAGCTCATTTCTCATTCCTTGTCCTTCCGCATATCACAAAGCTTGGTCGAGATAAGGAGGACGATCCGTTCCTCGTGCACGACTTCGTTGGCAGACATCACTTCCAAAGGCAGAAGGCGAACAGCTCACGATGGCGGTACTTGCAAGCCTCCCAGCTCTTCAATTGGTTCACGACGGGATTAAAGGACGCATCTAGAAGAGGCTAAGATGATGCTTAATCCCTGACCCCGATCGGCAGTCGAATGGCAGGCGAGAAAACAACAACGGATCTCCAGGAACTCCCGCTCTGAATTGCGAGATAAAGTAGAGGGACCAGACATCCGATTTGATGTTGTGCGGTTAGGATGCACAGCAAGTGCATTTTATAGCTGCCTTCTGGATCAGGTTGGCGGACTTTGAGACACCTTCTTCTTCTGGGCGATCGTCCGTGGGAAGAGAGTTTGGTGTGGACGCCCAAACGGGGCGGATTTGATGATATCGTCGCATTTCGCCGCTGCCCTATATTATTGTATATTGAAGAATTGAAGATATACATTCAAAGAGAGGAAGTTTCGGTGCCGAAAATATAGGGAAAAGTCCGTGGGTTTGAAGATTCACAAGCAGGTAGATATGTACAGAAATATATCGCCGGTTGTTTCCTCGGCTGATTGGTTCCGCTCCAGCCCGGTTGAAACTATGTCATCAGTGAGTTAAGGAACACGAAGTTATTGCTGAGCGGAAACAAATTCCTGAATAAAACACAGGGCTTTGATAACATATAACATATGGTCTTGGCCGGAATGGAGTCCATGGGACCAGCATACAATACGCTGAAAAAGCAAGTAAGTTATCTTTCTCGATTCCTATGTTCATTGTGGGGTAAATCTGCCCCTCATTTGGAGGGACCATGATGATGTTGGAAAACACAACGTCCCAACCCATTGATTATTCAGTATGCCCAAAATAGTATCAGTTCTGATGCATCATAGCTTGAGACTCTCGTTCTAGCAAATAATATCCTTCACTATCATAATGTTGTTGACGCATATGGTCACGTTTCGCTCAGACACCCTGAGAAACCTGATGTCTTCATCATGTCTGGAGACAAAGCTCCAGCTTTAGTATCTTCTCAATCAGATCTCATTCCCTATCATGTCTTGGATGCTTCTCCCGGTAAGAAGAGAAGTCCCAATTATTTTTACACATTTCCCTCTCCCGAATAACCTTCTCGGCTGGCTATCTTCATTTAGAAGTCATGGGGACTACTTTCCTTCCTCTTCAATTCGAAGAAGAGATGATCCGATCACTAACTCACACCAGTTGATCCAAATTCCAAAAAAGGATACCAAGAGCGATTCATCCACAGTGAAATCTACAAACGCTTTCCACACATCCACAGCGTTGTACACAGCCATTCCGATGCTGTCCTCCCTTACACCATGAGTGGTGTTCCCATGAAACCTACTTTCCACATCGCAGGCTTTCTAGGTAGAGAGCTCTGGTTCATTTCACAATGACGAGCCAAACTGACAAATGATGAAGGAACTCACGTCCCAACCTTCGACCTAACGCCCCTCTACAAACCAGGCCAGCAACAGGACATGCTCGTAAACTCTCAACCTTTCGGCGCAAGTCTAGCATCGAAGTTTTCGGCCGAAGATTCAGCAAGTCAGGATCACACCGTCGTAAGTTCAACTACTTCTAAATGCAACTTGCCGTCCCGAAACATCAGCTCAACCCAATCTAAACCGCCTTCCCTTGTCCGCACTCTAAACCTACCAGAAGTCTAAAAGAAAATTAAAAAAAATTAAAGACAAAGATAAAGTTAAAACTTAAATCTAACACGTACGTGATTAGGTTCTCATGACGTCTCACGGCTTCACGGCAATTTGAACGAATATCAAACAAGCCGTCTACCGCGCCATATACACGCATGTAAATGCCAGTATTCAAACCAACGCACTGCTCATCCGGAACGCCTCGATGAATCTCAGCCCCAACTCAGCATCATGTACACTTGAAGATATGAGATATTTGACTGAAGAGCAAGTAGCCGGGTCCCTGAAGATGAACGATGCGTCGCAGGATAGACCATGGGCGTTGTGGGCGAAGGAAGTAGAAGCATGTCCGCTGTATAGCAAAACTAGCAAGACACTCGTTGTCGAGAAGAGATTTCTGTAAACCAAAAACAAATAAATCAAAAACAACCGAGCCAGAAATAGATCAAAGGTGAGAGGTCGTACATGGAAAAGCTACCACACAGTCAAGACCTCTTGGCTTCTCGACCATCTAATACTGACGCGAAATCCATTCTTGGTGCTGCACTCCGCATTGGCAGCATCGAGTTTCTCCCAACTCCCAAAGCGGACCCACGCACTCAAATCTTCGCAGACTGATGACAAAACAACACCCAGTACCGTACATAAAGCCAAGGAGGAACCAAACAGCCGTTCCCATCTCTTGGCCTCCCAATCGCATGCAACTGCCAAGTAAACCCTCGACGCCATCTCTCACACTCGGTCTCCGGTGAGGTACGTACATACCTCCGTACTCTATCCCCACAGCCAAGCTGGACCGGTGTTCTGTCTCTCTCTGACTTCAGGCGGCCAAGAGAGGGTATCCCCAACTTTTTCAACGATGTGAGGCATTTGAGATTAGAGAGGTACACGCAATGCCAAGTCGAAGATTCGTAGACCGTGTATCGCGGACTCTGGAGTCTGGACAGACATGCTCTCGAGTCTTATTTTACTTCAGAATACCGATATCACATCAGAGTTCCGGAACGCACCGTGCTACTACTGTATGACATACGAAAAACAAACTAAAATCAAAATCAAAACCAATTTGGAATTTACCCATCTTACAGACCTACAGTTAAAGTACCCTCCCTCCCTAAGCTTTTCCCCATGTCGGTGCCGGTACTTCGCACAGTCCGTACAGTGCAGTACACGACTCTGGCCGACTCTTGGAAACCGTTCATCACTCCTCTCAGCACCAAGCTTCAGTCAGGTCAGGAACATCACACACACGGTGACTGATCGATCCAGCACCTCCAGAACCCTCCTCCACAGTCCACACAGCTTGGCGAGATTTCAGCTATGTAGCGAAAAGTCTCAAACGTGCCATGCCCTACCTCACTGTACGTACAGTACTGGTAAATCCCACTGGTTGGCTGCGCTGCAGTGCTTGACAGTGTGCTTGACAGCGAGCGAGATATGTTCCCTGGGTGCATGAAGTGGGTCGGTTTGGGGGTGTGTGTCTGTCCCTGGTCAATCGCCATGGAGGCTTGTTTCATCTGACAGGCTATCGACAAGGCCTGGGCGTGCTGGGCGTTCAGTGGGGTGGTTAAGCGAGTGCAACGTCGGTGAAGATTGGAGAGGCGTGGTTGATGATTATGGGAGGAGGAAATGTAACTACGAGTCAGAATAATGGATAGAAATGGGTGGAATTCCAAATAGACATTCAGTGGGTTCCCACATTTAGATCTAAGAGGCAAATCGGTCTAAAAACACATTCTCCTCATCTAGATTCCGCTCAAGTCCAAGAAAACACATTATACACGACGAGGAAGGAAAACGGATTGCCGCCCAAAGATGCCCAAATCAAGACCAAAGAAATATACTGTACAATGACAAATGCATGCATGCTCAGAAAGTTATAATAGCACGACACAAATATAAGCATACAGAAAATAATAATGTGTCTGTGTATCCCAAAGGTTCCCTTTTAATAAATAGTCTTTCCTAGTAGTAAACTTCCCGTTCCAATCCTCGTCACTTCATTTGCTTGCGGTGCATCACAATCATTCCTCATCATCATCAACCTCTCGCGTCTCGACGAATGTCAGCTCGGCGACTTGTCCTTCGGCCATGTTGAGGTTGACGCCGTCGATTGCTGATGGTGATGGTTCGCGCTTCTCGGCTGGTAGGACTGGGTCACGCTTCTCAACTGAGGAGCCTTCGCTGCGTGCTGCGTGACTGTTAGTATAGCTCTTCGTGATGGTAGTTGGGGTTGAACATACCTGATGCGGGCAGAGAGCCTCCACGAACAAACATCGTCGTGACAGTAGTCTTCATCTTTGGCGAGAACAGATCTCTGTCCTCCACATTCCGTCTAGCAGGTCTGGGTGCGGCAGCAGAAGGAGTTCCACCAGCCTTCTGGATGATACCAACACCTGATCCACCTTCTCCGGTACCGAGTTGAACTTCAGGAGATGTCTTCAGGGCACCAGTTGCGTATGTCAAAGCAGCGTTGAATCCCTGGAGATCTCTCTTTGCGGCAGCCTGGTGGAGTTGGACAACGCGAGGAGCGATCTCCTTGCCCATCCCTTGAAGGGAAGTGACCTGGGCCGCTTGCTCAAGAGGAACGGACTGGATGGAGGCATCGGGTTGTACGACCGCGGCAGCTGCTGGTGCTGGAGCAGCAGCAGCGGGAGCAGCAGCGGCGGCGGCACCTCCTGCAACGGCAGCGCCTTCGAGAGCGTTCATCAAATTTGATACATCTTGCTTGCCGCCGAATGAGATCTCTCCATCACCGACTACCAAGGCAGGCGAATAGGCACCAAGGTTGATGTTAAGAGGGAGGGCATTGACGTTCGCAGAGAAGAAAGCGACAGCGAGAATGTAATTTGAAAGCATGGTTGCTGATGTGGTGGTGTTGATATTGCTGAAGCGACGCTTGAATGGACGGCAAGATTAAAGGATTATGAAGGGATAGAGAGATAGAGAGCGTCAAGCTTCTGATAATAACTGGGTGTGAAATGAAAAGAATTGAGCGCAGCTGCAGATCCAAATGCTTGCGAAGGAATAAGAGACTCTTATACAAAGTATGGAGAGGCCCGCTATCAGGCGCTATGCCCGAAAGCAAAATCCCCGTCCTCTGCACGTCCATGGCCCACCCCCATAAATTCGACCGGGACTGCCACGATAGGCAAAGCCCTTGGCCCTGAGCCAGTCTGTGATAAGGTTAACTGACTCTAGTCTGTCGGAGAAGTGCCAATGTTTTGAGAAACGCCAAGTGACACGATGGAAGACGGCCAGGGTGAGGGACGAAGGTGGATGTGAAAGTCTCAGCACTGATGTTAAGCCTTTGAAAATAAACTTGGCGGCTCAACCGAGGTCGCGGCGATGTTTGGCAAGGTCTGCAAGGTCTTGCGAATTGGCTGGTGAAGGAGGCTCTGTAACTGCCAATGTTCTTGGCGGGATCCTCATTGGTCTCGCTCCTTGACGAGGTCTCAGCGTCGCCTCGAGCTTCCTCGACCAAGCCAGAATTCGACGCCAGGAGCAACAAGACAGAGAAAATTGACCAGTCAAATACTTCCAGAATGATGGCGGCCCCATATTTAGACAGACTGACAATTGCCAATTGTCAAGGGTTGAGGTCTTTCCTTGCGATGTGCAAGTTTTGGCAACAACCTCCAAGACTTGGCTACGACTGCGAAACCACCACTCAGCACTCGTGAATTGCACAAGTTGTATCTCGGCGATCTCAACTTCTTCTTGGATTGCTTAGCATTTTCCTAAGACTTGTGGCTGGGACTTTGGGGTTTAGAACGGTTCCCATGGGGAAATAATGGAGAAAAGTGCTTGGAAATCGAGTTGACTGCTTGGAAAGGCTTCACCAACTATCAAGACCACTTGGCAACATGTCAAAATGGGTGGCATCACGTGTGGGGCTCGATGCCTCACTGCGGAAAGATATCTGTCTCGATTGTCTCAACTGTCTCGACCATGCCACCATAACGACATTTGCCCTCCTGTTTCGACTCTTAGCTAGTCAGAACGACACATTTTGCTATTGAGTGCACTAGAATTTGGGGGTCTACGGAGTAATGAAGTTTATCTTCAAGATACTTTCACTTGTCAACGCCAATACCTTCCAGATGATCACTAAATAATATGAAAGATTTCAGATAGAGTGTAGTTAAGATTCGGAGCAGGTAGCCCTGTGTAACTACGGCACCACTGTTCCTGATAGGGAGCATTCTAGAGTCACAAAGACCTGACTGGGAACATACAAGGTCAAAATCCAAGAACAAGGAGACTGACTCAAACAAGGGGAATTTTGAAAATATCAAAATAGAAAATCGCTACCAGAGCTCCCTTCAAACACTGTTGGTACGCAAGTTGAGACGAGACAATAAACACGCTAGAGGCAACAAACAGAACCTAGAGTCGCATCATCCATCGTCCAATCAAAACACATGCCAGACCAATGCTTGACTAGCATCCTGGCCACAGCTCCTCGAAGCAAATTGGTAAGAATGTCCACAGTGTCCACAGTGCAGAGGGCAAATTCAGATAGAGATCGCGAGTACTATATCACACCTCCAGGGTGCTGGATACGATACATCAAATATAAACCTCTTTGAACAACCAGTGCGCGACATCAGTATGCATCTTCTCCCTCCTTTTCGTGATTCTAACCTGCTTGACGCCAATAGCTGGGGTAATGTCAAAACCTGAGATCAAGTTAGCAAAAATCCCCATACCCCAGATCTCCACATGCCATGTTCTTCGCCCAAGACTTTCTCCCATCTCACCCCATTCTGCTCCCAAACGTGCTCTGTGCCGACTCTCTGACCGATGCCAATGTTTGCCAATCTCTCGGCCATGTCTTCAGAATCCCTACAAAGCAGATCGAGTTCACATCCAATGATGCACAACTTCTGGGGTAATTTATCTCTGGGCGCAAAGGCAACACTGAGCTGCGGGTCTTCAAGATCTGTTCCTGGGTTAAGGTAAGCCCAGTCGAACGCGAGACCATTATTCTCTAGAATATCTGGAGGTGAATCCTTGGGCTTTGCAGCAAGCTTGTAATCGAGTGTTGTGGTCCAATTGGTTGGCGGATAGTATGCCACAACCCCTCCGATTTTCTTCTGGAGGCTGTCGTCTTGACTGACAGCTAGTGACAGGTTTGCTCCAGCACTGAACCCTCCAATCGCAACCTTCGTCTTGTCGAAGGGCAAAGTCTCATCCTCTAGTATCGCCTTTACTAGATCTGTCACAGCTTGAACTCCAGCTGGGTATGGATGGGCTGGCGATTTTGGATAATCAATTGAAACAACCAGGACTTTATTCTTGTTGGCAAACTCGGAGCAGAACTTGTCGTCACCCGAGGGTGTCATTATGGCGAACCCGCCGCCATGGATTTCGAGGAAGAGCGGCAGTAGAGCATCGTCTGACTTATATGATTTGGGTATGAATACTCGATTTGTGAGGGTTGGCCGGCAAGGGTAGACTTTCGTGAAAGTAGGAAGAATCGAGTTGTCGCGGATAAGAGGAAGACCCAACACCCGGAAGTATACACTGGTAAGGAACTTGAGGATATGAATTCGGAGGAAGTATGCGACTCGTCGAAAGCTGGATCTTCTGTAGTAGATTTTGGGAGCGCTCGGATTCTGGGATTTCGACATGATGGATCTAACTGTTCAGTGCTGCTGGCTGTCTAATCAAGTAACAAGACCTCCTTGCGACGATGAAAACATAAAGAAGAAGGCAGTCTTTTCTAGAGCTGTGAAATGATGATGCGAGAATATGATGGAGGGGCTAGAGGTACCCGGCCATATGTAGCCTGCTCACTATCCTTGCATTGATGCCCTGAATTGGGATGAGAATGCGAGCCGGACGCCAGGCCCCAACCTACCTACCTCGGCGACTCCAATCGGGTGACGGCTGATATGGAGTGTCTGGTTTGGTACGCGGCAATTGACGTGAAATATTTGGTGATGAGAAATGCAAGAGAGAACTATGGGAGTGTAGAGCGCCAGGCAAGTGAGTGATGATGTTGAAGACATCAAACATCTTGAAGCTGGAAGGAAGTGCGGCGGATACGAATACGAAGGCTACAGTCTCGCTTGAGTCCCTATTTTGATTGGATATTGAACCCACCAATGGTAAGCTTGCATCAACGAAGGCGGGGAATTTGAGGCACAGCTGCTGCAAAGCGCTACATCAAGACCTTTACGAACATCATCGGCGTGAGATATGACCCGATGGGAAACGCTATCACATCAGGCTGCAGTAAAGTTACTTACTGCCTGGACGACCACAACGCGTGTATCCTTATATACATATGGAGAACTCTTGAGCTGTTTGCCCTGAACATTATCTACTTTCTCAAAGTTCAAGGACCTGGTGAGGACGAAACACCAAAGTTCACATATCAATTGCTTTGTCATGTCGGAGGAATTTGCCATGGATTCTGAGATGTACCAGGCTACATCCTTCAATGAGAAGGCTGGCCTTCTAGACGATGAAGCTAGCCTTGCCAGCCAGATGATCAACGAGCCATACAAAGCAAATACGAGACGAACTAATTGGCGAAGACTGAAGGCTGTTGTATCAGTTGCTCTCTTCATTCTTGTGTGGCGGTCATTTGATTCCATCCCGAACCCATTCAAAGCCCATTGGAATGGCCCTACCATTGCAAACCCATTGGAAGAACGGCATATGAGCTTCGATACAGTTAGTGATCATATCTTTCTACCGAGATACAGGCACTGATGAGTTTTAGATCACTCCCAGCGAGAAGCTAGAATGGGTACCATGTTTCTATGATATGCTTTGTGCAAGGCTCACTGTACCTATGGATTACAACCGTCCATTGAATGCTTCAGCAGACAATCCAAAGGTTCATATCGCTTTGCTTATGGTCCCAGGCCGTCATAATGGGTATCGGAAAGCATCCGTTTCACCGTTGCTCCTCAACCCTGGTGGCCCAGGTGGTTCCGGCGTTCAATTCGCAATGGGTGCTGGTTATAGCCTTCAGCAAATCGTAGGAGAGGAGCAAGACATCATCGGATTTGATCCTCGAGGAATTGGCGCAACAACTCCTCGAGCCGATTGCTTCGCTTATCCCCTTGCTTCATCAAAGGGCGATCCATATGAAGCCAGCAGTGAAGACTATATCCGAGGAAACTTCCACAGAACTATGTGGCAAACTGCTGGGAGAGATGTAGGAAATGTCAACTCCAGTGCAGACACTCTCCAGAAACTTGATATCAGAGCAAGGACTGTGGCCAAGCTTTGTGGAGCGAAGGATGTTGTTTATGGCAACAATAGTATCCTCAAGTATGTTCATACTCCGAGCGTTGCACACGACATGTTGAGTATAGTTGATGCTGTACGTATAACCCCCTAGTGGTTTCTTAAAATTATTGAACTCTTTTCGAAAGTCATATCTCAGGGACCAAGATCCTTCATCTTGAGACTTTTGTGAAAAATAGTGCTAAATTTCATGCAGTGGGATGATTGGAGAGAACGCATCGGCGATTCGGATCATGACAAGGCTGAAGATAGCACTACAATCCAAGGCCAGGATGAAGATCAACCAACAGCCAGCTTGGACACCAAAGGAAAACTTGTCTATTGGGGATTTTCTTATGGAGTTTGTAATCCTCTCTGAGTGGTCTTCAATGCTGACTGTTTCTTGCAGACACTCCTTGGAGCTACATTTGCAGCTATGTTTCCGGACCGAGTTGGTCGAGTTATTCTAGGTATGTCCCTCAGACAGGTATTTTTTGAACCGTCGCTGACATTTCGTAGATGGTGTTGTTGACGCCGATCATTATGTTTCTCCCGTCTGGCGTGGAAGCATTCAAGACGCCGACAAAATATCTACCTCATTCTCGTACTATTGCCACAAAGCGAAAGAGAACTGCGAATTGTACAGACCCGGTGACGAGGTATCGGATGTCGAAGATCGATTCCAGGCCGTGATGGACAGGATCAAGGAAAATCCAGTCACGCTCATCCATCCTATATCAAAGCAGCCAGTCCTAATCACCCACAGTCACGTCAGGCTGATTTTGTTCTCGATCTTGTACGCCCCAAATTCCGGCTTCATGGCTGTTGCGTGGATTTTCGATCTTCTATCGCGCGGCTATGATGATATCTTAGGACAGATCTTCCCATTGCCGGAGCCAGAGCCATTTTGCGCTGTAAACCTGCCAGCGGAGATATTTCCTAATGAGGCTCAAATCGCCATCATGTGTAGCGATAAACGATATCCCGTAAGCAATGCCACTTCCTTGAGATATTGTATGGACCTGGTTAACACTTAAAACAGTTCAATGACGCCCTCCCAGAACTTCAGAAAACATTTGAGAAGATGTCAAGCGAGTCCTCCTGGGCTGATGTATGGATGACCATTATGCTCTCCTGTGATGCGTATCCGGTCAGAGCTATAGATCCACCAATGCGTTGGGATGACCATCCTTCACACAAAGCCGATCCTATCAAGACATCATTCCCGGTCCTCTTCATTAGCAACACCGCAGACCCTGTTACACCATTAGCCGCAGGCGTCAAGATGGCTCGAAAATTCGTCGACGCTGGCCTTATTGAGCAACACTCCATGGGACATTGCAGTATTGCAGCGGTGTCAAAGTGCACAATTGGCAAGATTAGAGCGTACCTGAAGGAAGGCAAAGTGCCACCGCATCCCGTCAAAGGTGGAAAGGGTCGTGAGCTCGCTGATGGCAAATGGACTAAATGTGATGCTGACGAATATCCATTCCATCCGTTCGAGGGCAACATCACGGCATCTGCGCTAAGTGTCGAGGCGGCAATGGAGATTGAGAGTATGACTGCGATGAAGGAGGTGCAGAATGTTTTTACCAAGATTAAGGCTTTGGGTCAAGACAGAGCACTTGATCTAGATTCGTTGAAGCCAAGGCGTTGCGGAACCCGATCTTGAGATCAAGACAGATAGTATGGTAGGAACGGAAATGCGATGAGTAGGGAAACAGATTTCTTTGGATTGTATTTATTACAGTCTCTACATCTTGACGACGGAAGTCTCTACTCCTTAATCTAGTCTAGGCAACGAATACATTGCAGATTCTATCCTCTCTAACAAGGAAATACCATATGTTGAGTTTGAAGTCCTTGTATTGGACGGGGGTCTCTATTTAGTCCGCTAAGTGGTTCTCATCAGACTGAGAAGCGACTCCTAGTAAAGTTGTAAGGCTTGAATGGGCTTGAAATCCGAGAAAACAGAGGCACCATGGCTCAATGGTCTGCAACCGGAAACTTAACTTTTAGTAATCGTATCATGTATGTCGTGCAGCACGCTTAGACTCGGTATTTTCGGTTTCATAATACTATAAGCTTGGAATTTTGGAAAAGGAAGACAATCTTGATATAAGTCGGTGTGGTTGTCAGGAACGTGAGGAAATGTTTGCTCAACAATACTGCATCTGGAAAATTGATAAACAAAGAAAGATTGTCGAAATAACATAGATTGCAAAAATTTCTATTAAAATTGTAGTCTCAACCCATCAGGCAGACAACTCACAGCTTCCGTATAAGTACCTACCTAGGTAGGCACTTGGGTTTAATTCAATTCCCGCTGAACACGTGAGCTCGTGTTTTCGCTCGCGAGGCTTCAACCACTTCTCCAAGCAACCTTCCTTCCATTTCCACAGCCGCCTTCAATTCCTCACACCTCCTTTCAATTATCTTCATAAGACACTTGCAAACCACCCATAGTATCACTGTGTACAGTAGTTACCTATCTAGCTTTGGCATCAATACCGTCTGCTACCAAAGCACAACCCCACCACACATCCTCTTCCCGCGCTCCCAGCTCACGCGCCGCGCCAGACCCAACAACCAGCAAGGCGTTCACCTCTACCATGCGATCATAGCCGGTTACCTCGAGCAACATGCCCTCCAACATCAAACGCAAAGCCGCGCGACGGAAGCAACAAACGCGCCTCACCTTCGAGCCAGTGGGTAGTTCGTCCCCAGCAGCAAACATGTCGCCCGCACATGTACGTTACGAACCGGTTAGCAAGAGAGCTACACCAGCGTCGAGTCTACAACAGGTTGCGGATAATGAAGATGGGGATAGTGATGACGATGTCTTGGGATCTTCGTCGAAGAAGAAGGGGGGGTTGAGGATCAATACGGCGACGGCATGCCTGACTGGACAGAGGAATATTGCGAAAAGCCTGTTTAAGACATTACCCACTCCTATGAAGTCTTCGCAGGCTAAGGGAGATGATTCAGCTGGTATGTATCCAGAGATGAACAATGCACTTTCAATAACTAATTTCGTTCCAGGCACTTTAGCAAACGAGTCGGATGACGAGAGCGACATCCAGCCAATAAGAAGTACACAACGAAGAAGTTCTGGATTTCGATCTGCATGGAATACGGAGAAGCCCACGACCGGTTTGGATAGAGCAGCATCTGGTGATTCCGCGGATGAAATTGCACATATTACACCGTCAAAGAAGCAGAAGTCACAGCCAACTCGGGCAGCAAAGAAGACGAAAGAACGTGAGGTTATTACCTTGGATTCTTCGGACAGTGAACCTGAGATTTCCCAGCCAAAATCTACACGCTCGCGAGGAGCCATCGGAAAGTGTTCAAAACCAGCTACGAGATCTACACCCACGAAGAAGTCTGTTGCGCCAAACAGAGCGACACGTCCGAAACATATTGAGTTGTCTGATTCAGATGACGAACTGCAGCTTCCAACACTAAAGAATGGAAAGGTGAAAGCGAAAACGTCGAAGCCAAAAGCTGCAACCAAAGCACGAAAGCTTTGGAAGTCCACTTTCGTTGAGGTTGACAGCGAAGTAGACAAGGATTATGATGATCCCATCGTGTCGTCTCCAAAGCGATCACAAAGACCCCTCCACAAGCCAAGTGTAGAATCTGATTCGGATGAGGTTAGATCTTCGCCTTTGAAACGACGCAGGGCACCTCAGGTTCCTGAAGATGACGAGGATGAAGACGACGATGACCCTGTCATGTCACCTTTGAAGCGGTCCAGGCCAGCTGCTGAATCAGAAGATTCCGATGTTATTGCTCCCTCCCCAATGAAACGACGTCGTCCAGTTGTAGACTCGGGCAGTGACAGCGACCTTCCATTTATCAATAAGTTATCTCGGAAAGATAAAGGCAAGGAGCGAGCCAGGTCAATCAGTGAACCAACAGAGACCCCAATGCGTACACGTGCAAAGACTCGTCGACACCGAACTGCCAAACAAAAACAGATGGAACTGCTAAGGCGTAAGAGAGCAGGCGAGAACATCGAAGAGCTTACCGAATCGGAATCAGAAGACGACGACGAAGATGACTTTCAGAAGTTAGATGAATTTGACGACGAAGAAGTTGGCCCAGACCAAGTCAAAAGATCTCGGAAGCCAAAAGTAAGACGCCAGAGAGGTGACAGTAGCGACGAGGAGGCCAACGAGTCAGATTTCGTGATCGAAGATAACGATGGCCCTCTTGGAGTTCCCAACTATGCTCATCTCATGCCTCTAGAATTCACGCAAGCAGCTCACAAGCCTCTGAAAGAACATTTTCGGGATGTTATTGAATGGATGGTCCAAAATAAACTGAACCCAGGTTTCATGTGGAATGATCCCGTTTACAACCAAGCATTCCAGAAGCTGTAAGTAGCTGCCCATCTAATGTTTAAAAAACCTACTAATTCTTTTAGCGACAATGAGTATCTCGGCTTCGCTGACAGCAAATTCGTCTCTACGCAATGGACCGCTCTTTTCACTCGAGCTGTCTACGCGAGACCCATAATTCTCATCAGCAAACTAGCACCCAATGAAGGTATTGATGTTCTGGGAGAGTCTAAGTGCGAGCCGTGCAATCATCGCAATCACCACCCATCTTTCGCTCTTCAATTCACGGGAAGGGCCTACCACAGAGCAACGCTAGAGGAAATCGATACCGAAAGCGAGGACTCAGATGACGAAGATGGAGACTCGGGTAGTGATAAAGCTTCTGTGAACAGCAAGGGTCAATCGCTTCCTAGTACTGACAAGATTTGGATGTCTGGAAGGTATGTCTCTCCCTGCCCTGTACTGTTGATAAATTGTGTGACTATAACAGAGCTCTTGCTAAACTTGGATTCGGATAGCGTATGTAAACAAAATGCTGAGCAAGCTCACACTTTGATTCATTGGCGCTGGCATTTAAACGACTGGGTCTTGGGCAATCTCGAAGAACAAGGTTACCTCGAGCCAACGAAGTTAGCTGCCCGCGAAAAGTTGACTACCAAGAAGAGAATGAAGTACGAGATTCCACCCGTTTAAATATTTCCTTCAACATGCTGACTTTCGCTCTAGACTAGCCAATTCAGTTGTTGATACGTGGGTCACTGATGGAGTCATTAAAACTCTCTATCATGACTTTAAATCCCAGCTAGAGACAGCCAGAGCACTGAAGGCGCAGGCTCGCGGTGGTTGGAAGTGAGAAGGGCCACTGCAGGAAAAAGGTTTCAGCTCTTCGGATGGACTAATGCGTGGGGGAGAGTTGGAAAGTGCTGTTGGAATATTCTTTTCTTCCTTTTATATTCTTTGGCCAACGACACAGGAGGGGTGGGGGATGATATGCTGTAAGTTCTTCATTCCGCTTCTTTGATTATTTTCAAAGCTCTAGATGAACCGATAGAAAACATGTGCTAGTCGTTCTCCAGTCTCACTCGGCTTAAAAGGCATGCATGATCTTCAGAAGCAGCATGCATAATTGAATGGTTCGCCCATTCGGTCAGTCATCAGTCAGTTCGGTGGGAATCAGCGATAAACACGTTACGACTACGACTAATGACTTTACGAGTGCGATGCACCTTGACTGACGCATCAATACTTCTAAAGTAGATGCCAACCAAAATCCAAGTCAATACAATATAATAATACCAAGGAAACACTCTCTCTTCAACCCCCCCTCCTCCTTCTCTCTCACTTAAATACAACGAACCCAAACAAATATATATCACGTTCCATCACATGCTCACCTACCTTTCCTTTCACAAAAAAGTTGGAGCCATACCGCGAGTTAAATTATGCGATATAATAAACCTCATACTGATGCTATAAATATCCCTCCTTTAACTTTTCTCACTTGAAATACCGTACCTACTACCTAGGTACTTACCTGACTTCTCTATGCGGTGACCCTATCCAGCAATGCCCACCCCCCGCATCAGGTCACCGCCCCATCCAGAAACCCAGAAACCCAGACTCCCTCATCCTCTCGGTCGCGAATTCCCATATCTAGTTATAGATCCGAGAAAGCCGAGACGCAGAGCGAAGCGGAGTGAGTGTGAGACGACGGGTGCGCGGGGTGATGGGTGGTGGGTGATGGACGGACCGAGGTTGCGCGAATGTCCGTCATGTTAGTATGGGATGGTGTGAATGGACGGACGAGCTGATGGAAAGGCTGGAACGCTGGAACGCTGGAAGGTTTATTTGAACGACCGAGGAGGCTCGGACGGATTTTCAACTGCTACCCACCCGCTGTTATTACTTAGGTACTTGTCAGCTTCGCGCGCGTCGTACGAGAGTTTTGTTGGCGTGTCTTGGAGAGAGAGAAATCTTGTGAAAAGGAGATGGTTTGAAGTGTGCTTATATATATCTTGAAGCTTGCTAACTGTGGGATCTCTTTTTTTCCGTGGTTCTGTTTTTCGACGACATTTTTCTTGTGTCGCTCTGAATCTATTGTTTGCTTGGAGCTCTTGAGATTCGATTTGAATTGCAACTGAAGTGGTGGTCGATTGGAAAGTTGCGGACGGGATCGGATCGGATCGGATTTGACACGTTGTCGTTGGGGTCAAGTTTGATATACAGAAGGGCAAGATGAAGGGCTTTAACTTGGAGAAGCAACTCCTTTTCGTGAGTGCCCTTTCCTGGCTTTTATCCTGTCTTCAACACACTTTTCTCTACTCTGGCTGTGCTGGGGGATGATCGTCTGCCTGTCTGTGCCTTATCTTTGGTGTTTTGGTGTGTGGAGAGGCGGGGTTGAGATGAATGAGGGGTGATGGAGAATCGTGTGAAGGACTTGAGTCCTGATTCGGATGTTGAAGCTTTTCATCTCGAGGCTATGATATATTCGGATGAATGATTGACTGACTGACTGACTGGCCGAAATAGTATGGAGCATATCACCATGATCCCGTCAACGTCGGTATCCATATGGTTTGCGTGCCAATCTTGCTATTGACGGGTTTCCAATTCGTACGTATATCTATCTACTGATCCGTTCTGACCGAGGGGCACTCTGTGTACCTTATGAGTACATGCCGCTCGATCGTACACGTTCTTGTTCTTATGCTTGATGCATAGTGTACATGCTTTGGATGCTTATCTATTCGCATAGGGATCCAATACACCCGACCTCATCAAATCTCCGGGTTTCATGACTTTGCGCAACTTACCTCGTACGTATAGATATACCGATAAATATTCTCATCGTCCTTAATCTACTCCCATCCATCATCCATCATCAACCCCTCTGCCCTCCCCTCCCCCTCCTCATCACTCAACTAACCCACCACTCCCCACAGTAAACCTAGCAACCCTCGCAGCAATTACCTACTCCGGCCTCTACATCACGCTGGAACCCATCGCCGGGCTGGCAGCGACGCCTCTAATCCTAGGCGGCGCGGCGATGGCTAATAAAGCGACGGCGAAGTTCGGGGCTAAGGCTACGAAGCTGAGTGTTCTTGTCCATGCGGTCTCGTGGATCGCGCAGTTTGTTGGCCATGGGAAGTTTGAGGGGAGGGCGCCGGCGCTGTTGGTCAGTTATTTTTTGATATCCTTCTTGATCCTTTGCGTTTTGGCTTTCTTTTTTCTTTTTCCTTTTTGGTTTGAAGTTTTGGTTTGAGGTTTTGTTTGCTTCTTGTTTTGATCAAGGTTGAAGTTGAGTTGAAGGTTGAAGTAGAAGTTGAAGCGACCTGAGCATAGACATGGACATGGGGCTAATAATTGAAAATAGGATAATCTCGTCCAAGCACTCTTCCTAGCCCCACTCTTTGTCTGGATGGAGATCCTGTTCAAGTTGGGGTATAGACCAGAGTTGAGGATGAGGCTGGAGGAGGGCGTGAAGCGGGAGTTGAAGAGGCTGGCGGTGTTGAAGGAGGAGAAGAGGGTTAGGGATTTGGAGGCTGCTGCTGGGGGGAAGGAGGTCGAGGGGAAGTGAAGGGGTTCGTTTTGTTTGGTGTGGAGGG
>JAFJYG010000227.1:0-63812 GCA_017366145.1 Cadophora sp. M221 | reverse complement strand
CCAACACCCCCATCAAGAGCTCTTCAAATGCAGAGCACCGAAGCTCAACTATTCAGATTGTCGAGTGTGCAACAGGCGAAGAATAAAGTGCGATCGTTCGACACCTTGCTGCAGAAAGTGCACTTCAAGAAACCTGGCTTGTCCCGGATACGGCGTCATTCTGAATTGGGAGTGGGGGGTAGCAAGCCGAGGAAAGCTTGCTGGGAAGACTGTACCATCAGTTCGACCAGCAAGTATTTCTCCAGGCCAAACAACTGACGATTCCATGAATCCGAGTATGATATCTGAGACCTGGACTGTATCGAAAAGTTCGAGCCTGCAATTATCGAGCTCGATGCCAATAGCGTCTCCACTGAACGGTAGAGATTCTCAAATGTGTATTGAGAAGAAAGTTCCCTACTCCAGTGCTTTTCTCTCTCATCCCCTTGCAGACATCGGTTTGGCTTCGATTTCATCTTTTGCAAACGGTGTCTTGCAGGAAAGAACAGCTCGCCGCCTCTTCGATCATTATGGGCAGACCATTGCTGCTAGCATGGTATGGATTGACGGACCTGAGAATCGGTGGCGAACGACGATGATGTCGATGGCGCTTCAATCGACTCCGCTCTTGCTATCGATCCTCGCTTTCGCTGCTGAGCATTTATCCTCTGCTACACTATCCAGTTACGCACCTCTCAAGAGAGATCTCACAATGCGTGCAAAAAATTATGGCAACTCAGCGTTGAGTCTTCTGACCTCCGACATGCGGTCAGCGACAATCATGTCAGAGTCTCTGATGTCCAATGAGGGAGGACTTGTCCCTCACAATGAGGTAGCCAACTCCGTATTAGCAAGTATGCTCATATTATGTAACATGGAAACCGTCCGCCCAGGTAAGTCTCTTCCCAATCCTCCTCGATCTTGCTAATTTGAGTGTTTCCCACCAGACTCTCGATTATGGCGTGTACACCTCGATGCTGCACGCACTATTGCAAATCTACAAACTCATCCAGCTAGTTCTTCCAAAGACGAGACTTTCAAATTCCTCGCCGAGCAGCTGTTTATTTTCGATGTATTCGCCTGCACAACGTCTTTCGTGAAGATCGATGATCATGAGCTCTTAGCTGAAGACAACAACAGCGTCTTTACCGAGTTCCTTCGGCTAATCAAGTGGGTTACTTGGCTTGAGCGTCAAGCAGCAGATGGAGGATTCTCGAACCCAGGAATTCGTGTTTCGTCGTCTTCTCTGTGTAGTAGGTTCGAGAAAGCGCGGGATCGTACCCTAGCTTCATGTTCCAAAACTAAATTTACAACGCCAGCCGAGCGTGAGCAGTTTCTGGGAGTGGTAGAGAGCTTTCATCATGCGGGTCTGCTATACAGTTATCGATGCCTGCAGATCCCGGAATCGGAGGGCGCGATTCAACAATCACGTTCAGCGCTCTTTCAAAGTCTTGATCTTGTGCAATCGGATCACCCGGCTTTTGCACAAAACGTCGTTTGGCCGCTCTTCATTGCAGGCACAGAAGCTCAGAGCGAAGACGGCACGAGAATTATTGTGGAGCAGAAGTTAAAGCGGGCCATGAAACGAACAGGATTCTCGAACTGCGAAGTTGCGCTGCAGTTCTTGAGAACGCTTTGGATTGCTAGGGATGAGGGGCATTCCTTGAATTCTGCGGGAGGCCATGCTGCAGGAAGCGATATAAATTGGATACAATGTGCGCGGCACTGGACAAGTTGTGGCAAGCAATTTCTTGTCTACTGATTTACATTCATTTTCAGCCTGGAGGGGAGCTTTCCATGACGCCATCAAAAGTCGATATCAAAACTACATGTCCACGGTCTCGTCATCCTCAACGCCAAATAACACTCTCTGAAAGCCCATAATCAGCACGGAGTTTTGCGACAAAGGACGAAGCTTTCTATACATACCATTGGGTCTTGGTAATTCATGAATCCGACAGACGGTAATGAGATACCATAACCGAGAAGTCTTTGTACTTGTGGACTCAGTCTCTTCGCTTTTTCGGGTGGTACCATGAGGTACTGGTTCTCCGCTTGCCGATAGAAGCCCTTGCACAGGAAGATGCCAACTGTTTCTCGAGCTTGGTCGGTTGTAGTGTTGCCACCGCCTGCGTGGTAGGTGTTACCCAAAAATATCAAAGCCGAGCCTGGGTTGAGCTCTGCTGGAATTGCTTCCTCATCATAGGGGCAGCGGTCTGGACCCCAGAGATGACTGCCTGGAATGACAATTGTTGCTCCATTTTCTGTGGGCTGGTCAGTGTCGTATGAGACGGTTATAGAGTCACATTATCACTTGTTGACGTACCTTTTGTTGTCTTCGTTAAGGCTGTAACGCACTAGTTAAACGGAGAGTCAGTACACAGAGAAATATTTTCGAGAGAGTGTCTGAGATCATCCCCAACATCACTTACACCTATCATAACAGGCATATCGCAGTTTCTCGTATGATAATCAGAATCATCTCTGTGCAGACCCTGCTGCTTTCCACCAGGGTTGACTCGGAAGCCCACTGTGCTGCTGATCTGTGGCTTGCTGGTGACAGTCTCCTGTGACTGACCGCTCCAATACGTATAGGTGCTCGAGATCATTTTGTTCGCAATCGCGTTGTACAAAGGGTTCAAAGCTAGCTCCACGCACGCATCTGATATTGCCAGAAGGCCCGTTGCCCTCTGGGTTGTACTCGGGAAGAAGCCTGACTTGTCCACTTTGTCCGTGTCGAAGTGAGGAGCTAGATCGGATTTGATTTGTGCCACGAGGGAAGGAGACACAAGATCATCTACTATGACTCCCCCATCTCGTTCGATGATTGCAACAAGGGCCTCGCAGGTTGTTGCGGGATCGTTTGCGCTCATGCGTTGGAGTTGTGGCTTCGCTGAAGGACTTTTGATCGTGTTAGCCACTGCAGGCTGAGCCCAGAAATTGCGAGCCCATCTCGAGAAATACGAGCTGACTGACGACGCCATGTTCTGTATCTGTCGAATCCGTTCCGTTTGTTGAGTATCTGTTTGCGAGATTGTTGGTTGATGCCAATGATGTTTCACCTGTTGTGATGTTCGGAGTAAGCGATATATCGGATTCCAGAAAGTTCGTGCATCTCCGAAGTACGCATATATGAGATATATATATATATATATCTGTGCTTCAATCTATCATCCATACACACATCGTGGATCCCCATGGCTTCCTCCAACCGCTTCATCAGCGGGGTATCCGGGGTAAATTTTCCAAAATAGGGATAACCGAGCCCCTGGAATACGCGAACTGGGAAGATGCTGCTCGGCTCTGCCCGTAGGTTTGGGCTCTCAATCGACCTGCTTGAGGAGGTGCACAAATCCCGTAAAGTATATTAATGTATTAGCCAGCCCAAATATACTGATAAGATAATGCAGGATACTGCACGAGACAGATTCGCCAGGTTTTAGGGTTTGTGGCGCTGGGTTTCTCAATCGACTGCCCATCTTAGGCTTAGCGCACCAGCCCCCTTTCGTTATCCCCAACCTTAATCGGACCTGGGAGAGTGGGGGAGAAGCGATCATCCCCTTATTTTGCTGCTGTAAGACACATGCTGTGGACCAGCCACCACCAAATTGTGAGCATGAGATACGTCCGTACAACCTCGCACTGACAGGCGACGGGTGTGGCTTTCTAGCTTTCCAGGGAGGAGAGATAGGGACAAAGTGCATGCCATCCTGAAGCTGTGCTGGGGTTAGAAATCGATATCAAGGCCTTTATCTCCCTCGAGAAATATGTAGAGGTACCATGCAAACTTCTCGATAGACTACTCCGCACAGGAACTGTGAACATGAGTGTCGATACAATGAACGATATCAAGGTCATTCAGCCAGATGTGCAGTACGACAGCAATGGCGATCAGAAATCGGTTTCGTCGGATGATGCATTGCTGATGTCGATGGGAAAAGCACCTGAATTGAAGAGGTCAGTATAATTCGTGGCTAGATGTTAGCCGTGCTGATGTTTCGAAGAGTGTACAATTTCTGGACGTTATGTGCCTGTAGGTATTGACCTTTCGACCAGTTAATAGCCTCTGACACACAGTACAGATCAGGTGATGATGATGTGCTCATGGTCCTGCAATGTTGTTCTCTACTCTACAGTCTTTGATATTGGAGGCCCGATGGCAATGGTATGTAGTTTAATTCTCAAAGCATCAAGTTTTTGTACTGACCATATATTTCAAGGTCTGGGGAACACTTATCGTCGCGGTCGGACAGACTCTCCTCATGGTCTCCCTAGCCGAATTCTGCTCGATATGGCCAACTGCTGGCGGACAGCAGTATTACACTCAGGCTCTTGCTACCGGAAAGTTCCGCCCCTTTCTGTCATACCTTGTCGGTTGGGCTGTCTTGGTTGGCGAAATTTCCACAGGATCGTCCTGCGCACTCAACTCAGCCCAAGTCATCGCGAGCTTTGTCGAAGTTACACATCCTGATTTCGTCTGGAAGCCATGGCTCACCTGGGTGGTGTACTGCGTCTTCCTCATCGGACCTATTGTGCAGAATCTCGCTCCCAAGTATCTTCCTGCACTGAATGTGTTCGGTGCCTTCTGGACAATTGGAGGTGGTCTCGCCTGGGCAATCAGCTTTCTAGTCCTGGCGCCAAAGAAGAGCAGTGGTTTTGTGTTCAAGATGTTCATCAATAATACTGGTTATGTTAGTAAGGGTTGGGTGTTTATTCTGAGTTTCTATACGCCGATGTATGGACTTTATGGGACGGACGGAATGATGCATCTTGTGGAAGAGATGAAAGATGCTTCTCGCCAAGCACCTGTAAGTCACCTATAATTGACGCAGAAGACTCTACTGACGAGAGCCACAGCGAGTCATGGTCTGGTCCATGATATTCTGCAGTGTTACTTCTTGGGCTAGTGCTATCCTCATGCTCTTTTGTGCAGGGAACTACGAAGAGTATATGTTGGCGAGGTACTGCATACCGCTTCATCTGTCATTTGGATATGACTGACACCACGATAGCCAGCCTTACATGAATTGGTTCATGGATATCTATGGCAGCACTTACGGCGGTGGAGTTTTCTGCGCTCTTGTCATGATCGGACTCAATTACTTCATCGTTGTAGGGACCAACACAGCCGGATCCCGTCTCGCATGGAGTATGGCTCGAGACCGAGCCTTTCCATACTCTTCATATTTCGCCACCGTCAACAAACGATTCGGAATTCCTCTTCGTGCCATGATTGCCATTCTCGTCATCGATTTGGTGATCGGCCTCATCGTGCTAGGATCAGACTACGCATTCCAAGCTATCATCTCGGGAGGTGGTGTTACCTTACAAGTGGGGTATGTGACACCTATCATCATCGTGCTTGTACGGGGCCGCAAGATCCTACCAGCGCGCCCGAACTTCGATCTTGGAAAATGGGGATACCCCATCAACATCGTATCTGTTTGCTGGTCTCTGATGATGATCGTCATGTTCAGCTTCCCGATGTACGTCCCCGTCAACGTGGTCAATATCTCGTACATGAACTGGTCGATTCTGATTGTGGGTGCGACGATTATCTTTCCTGGGATCTGGTGGGTGTGGAGGGCGAGGCATGTGTATATTAAGGAGGGAAATTCTGTTCTAGAGGATAATGTTGTGGTTATTCAGGGAGTGGCGAAGCCTGCTAAGGAAGTCTTCAGTCAACTCTGAGACCATGGATGGTAAAATAGAGAGTGTGTTTGAAGCGTGTATTGGTATTAGTAGAAACTGTTCTTCGTCCACTTCTTGTGCCCCTTTGCTTTACCAAGACTTGGACATGTTTTTGGTGAAGCCGTAGAGGCTCTCGGCGATAACAACAGCAATTTTGCCTTTCTCGTCGTCGAGTCTACATTGCTTTTGGAATTCGAGGCAAAGTGCTGGTCTGTACAAGTTTCTCACCTATGACAAGAAGTCAGGTACAGCACTTGAACTTTTTCGAAAGCCGAAAACCACAGTGGCTATGCCTATCATCTCAAGGACGTCTTCGCTCCACCTTTTCTTACAAAACATCGTTTCCAGACGGTGATCATGCATCTTGGAAGCAACTGGAACACTAGCGTCAACTCCCGGATCCACGCTTGGCGATCTTCAAACAAAAGCCTACGCAATTCGCCAACCTTAAATACACTCCTATCCCGGTCTGTTTCTTGGTCGTTGTGGTCCGACAAATGTCCGAGCTGGGGCTTTGCGGCAAGACTTCCTTCGTGTGTCTTTGTTTCCACTGATCTTCTTCAGGGTTCATCCCCCTCGCTTGTAACCGCGGACATGTCTTTCGGGTTTGCATTGGTAGTTAGAGCCTAGAATACTCCATTCATCCCTTCTACAAACCCTTCAAAGCAGAACTTATCCACTGCTGTATCATGAGTGACTACGGTCAGATACAACAGCTAATGAGAAGACACAGATTCAGTTCCGAATGTGGATTTGTAAGTAAGTCCAAGCTTTCTAAGGCGGTGGAAAGTTCAGATCAAAGATCCGAACAAAGCAGTCAGTCAGTCTGACGCTAAGTTTCAGAGCTTACTGACGTGGCTGTCGTACTTTACTGGATGTTGGGGGAGCTCATGTCTTACTTCGGTGCCGACGAAGATCCGTACGAGTTAAACCATATATACTTCTTGCTTGGGTGTGCCCCTCGTTTCCAAACTTCTTGTTCTTCGTTCTTTTTAAACTCTTGACCTTCTTTCACTACCTTTCCTTTCCCATCTTTATAATTTTGCTGCCGTAGATCGGTATCTGTAATTCTTGATTCCAAGGCAACATACTTCCATTGATCGGTTGCTTTCTTGTTCATATATTTCCAATCTAGTGTCTACCAAGCGACATGAAGCTCTTATTTTCCTCCCTCCTTTTTGCAGCAACGAGTAGCGCTCTTCCAAACTCTTTCAACACCCTGAGAGCAACTGGTGGCCTAGTCGGTATGCATATGAAGTCAGAATCGTATTTCACCACTGATTATAATAGTTCCACGCGCAAATCAACTGATTCCAGTCGTTGTCGGTGGACCACAAGACACTTTCGCTCCAAATTCTGTCGTCGCCGCCCTGGGAGATGTCATCCAGTTCCAATTCAGCAATGGCAACCATACCGCTACCCAGAGTACACCCGAAGTGCCTTGTGCGCCCCTAGCGGGTGGTGTAAACAGTGGTCACATACCTTTTCAAGACGGACAGACGGATGTTGGTACCTTTAATATGCCAGTTACGAGCGTCGCTCCAATGTTCATATATTGCGCAACTGGTCCACATTGCCAGGAGGGACAAGTCATGATCATCAATCCGTAAATACTACCTCCCACCTAGCTTTTGAAGGCTGATTCCCGGTCAGAGCTGACATTTGCACAGCGCAACCTCACAACAAGTAGTTGATTTTGTCAAAGCGGCACAGGGAACCACAGCAAGCGTAGATAGCGGCACAATTTCTGGCGGTACTGCGGGAAAGGTTACGCTGGGAACTGCTGCGTATGTGTTTATATTGCCACTTAAAGGATTTGGAACTGATTGATTCTCCAGATTCATACCAGCGCCTGCGAAAGCAGCTCCAGGTGCCGCACCACCAGCAGTGCCTGCTCCTGCATCTTCAGTGCCCGCCGCATAGCCTTCTCGATCTAGAATATACAGAGAACGGGAGCTTTGGATACGTTAGATGCTGTGAGATGGCCTTATATATACCGGACCGATTGCTGGGACCAAGCGACATGTTAAGGTCGCCTCTGCGTAGCCAGAAGATATGTTCCCAGAGATGAATGAAGAGAACGAGTGAGTGTTTGACTTGGTATTAAAATTACATGGGAATTATATCGAAAATATGGGTTAATGTGAGCCATTTCCGTGTGGGAAATCAGGTCAGTACTTGAACGGTGTGAGCCACACTAGGCACGCCATTCTCATTGTTCGCGAACAACATCCAGTACCCTGGCAACGTAATCCCAGCATCAGATGGAATGGTAACAGTGTAATCAACCCCGCTACCGAAAGCGGTCAATGGGATGCGGCGCTGGTCGGTATTTGTAGCATGAGTAACAGCGCTCATTCGGATCAGGGAAAAGGTATAGCTGCCCGCGTATGCCATGGTTATTGTGATGCTTCCACCCAAAAATACCTTTGAATTAGCTGATGAGATCGATGGACGTTTAGCAAGCGTGACGCCATCGACTTCGAAAAGATACGGTGGTGAATAGTGTTGACCATCGAAGTGGTTTGCTTGGCAACCACCGCAGAGACCACCAGACCCAACGAAGACTGTTGCATCCGGCATGAGAATAGCAACGGAGTGGTAGTTGCGGGGAACGGTGTGTGCTCTGAGCTTGGAGAACGTGTTGGTCTCTGGGTCGAACATCTCGGGGAACAGGACAGGGTTGGAGTCGGAGAACAGAACCATGTTGTACTGGCCGCCCACAATGAAGACTTTGCCATCTGGAAGGACAACACTATTGGCGTAGCCACGAGCATACTCAGCGTCGCCGATCCGTTGGACGTTGACCGCGCTATTGGAATCGCCGAGGGTGATGATGTGGGCTCTCTTATGTGGTGTACCAGTGTAGGTAGTCGCTCCACCGAGTGTAAGGATTTTACCAGCAAGAGCATCAAACATGACAAAGATTCCGCACATCGAGTCAGTATCGGCTCCACGGAGACCAGCGGCCTTCTGAGATCCTGTGCCCTTGGTTCCATACCAATTCATAGCTTTGCTGGGACCGGCTTGGAAAACAAATGCATTCTTCCATGCGAATAACCATGTGTGACTGTCCTGGAATATTCCACCACGGTGAGCAGCAACAATCATTGGAGAAACAGGAGCACCAGGAAGACTGGTCCATGTGTTGCTCTTTGGGTCGTAGACCTCGCCATCCTTCTTTCCAGCACCTCTCCAGTTGCCACCAATAGCAAAGACTTTGCCTTCTGAAGTCGACGTGCTGGAATGGTATGCACGACCAACGTTCATGTTTGAAACCCCTGTCCATCGACTCGTTCGCTCGTCATATTGACTGGCTTTCTGGTAAGTGGAACCACCGTTGACAAAGACTTTCCCTTCGGCGGTCATAGACAGACCAGGGCAGAACATGTCGTGCTTGGTATCCTCGTAGAGACCCTGCGTGACGTTTCTAGTATTTGGATCATATGTGGCATAGTATGTCTTGCCATTACCAGCGAAGGTCCAGTCGTTCCTGGACGGTTGTATTAGTGTTTACTTCAGGAGCACATAGACAGGATAACTCACTTCCACCCCGCAGACCAAGCAAGCAAATTACCAGACTCGGGTAGTAATGCAACAGCAACGGGAACGACTGGAAACTGGATCAAGGGTCCCCATTGTCCGATTCTGGTGAATTGTTTGAAGTCAAGCTCGTATAAATTGAAGTGATTGTTGGCTCCGCAAAAAGAACCTTTATCCCCACCACAAGCAGTCTTGCAGACCGAATTGGCGACGGCGGTAGCAGCTTTGAAAGCGTCACCGCAATTGCAAATGCGCCCATTTTCGACACCAAAGAACTTAGACTGATAGGCCGAGCAGTGGTCCTGGCACATCTTGATGGTCATTTTGGCATCGTTGAGAAGTGGGTAATCGCTGAGTGCTGATTTAGCGCCAGCGGGCTCCTTGTAGCATCCCTTGTGAACAATAGTGCTGGGAACCTTTGGCTCAGTAAGAAGGGTCTCTGGTCCATAGATGTTGACGCGAAGGGCTCCGCCGCAAAAGCTTGACGGATCGCCGTTGCAGGCAGTATTGCACTCGCTCAGAGGAGCTCCGACTGTGCCAGCGCTGATCTGGTCACCACATAGACACTGATTACCGCGTGTTAGGCCGTACATGGTGGCCTGGTATTGGGAACAATGAGTTTCGCAAACTTGGAGACTCATGGCTGTATTAGTCAGACCGGCGAATGTCTTCAGGGAATCGCCTCGGGTTTTCTCCTTATAGCACCCGATGTGTATTTTAGGAGCAGGCGCTTCATTCTGTGCTTCTAGAGATGGGGCCATATATGCGTTAACATCAGAAGCCTCTCCGCATGATGCGTGGGGGAGGAAGAGCGCCAGTGCGGCGGCGATGAGTCTGGAAGTAAATAACATAGTTGGAACGAGTGACTGATAGAAAAGATCAACAAAAAGACGGATGCTAAGAAAAAATGAGTGTGTGACGAAAAATCGAGATGGAAGTGACAGAATATCCAGTTAATCTTATACAGGAGGGACCAGCCACCAGTGGCTGGTCCATGGGTAGCGGCTATTGCCAAGACGAAATATCCTCTCCCACAAGTAGATGAGCACTTCGTGTATGCTAGCACTAGTTTTATAGAACTTTTGCAATCTAACTTTAAAATTCTGATTAGTTTTGGAAGTGTTCACCTGTATGATTTGGTCAAAGCGGACGACAAACACTATGCCCAGAATCCCAGATAGGTATCCCGAGACTTAGCTCTGACTGTAATGTTCCTCTTTCATCAGATTAGCCAGCCCCAAAATGCCGAAGGAAGGGCAAAGGGGCATATTGAAAGCTGGGAGGAAAAGGAACGAAGCAGGAACAGAGCTCATGGCGCTGGTTCCTGCTTGCCAAGTTGACTAGCAGAGAGAAAGCCGAACAGAGTGTTAGTTCCTCCACGTGGCTGTAGCGCGTAACTCTCGAGTCTCGAACTCTAAAGTCTAAGTTCCGAAGGGAGAAGGGCTACTCAAAAACTACCTGTCTGTGCACAAATTCCCTGGTTTTGGATGAAAATTCCCGAATGCAAAACTGGGCTTGCAGATATGTTTCCTGAGTCATTGTCGAGCTTGGGACTGGAGAATTTCGGAGGACTGTTCCGGGGATAATGTTGCAACCTGTGAGCCCTGAAGGAAGGTGCACGAGAACAGATATTACAAAATCGAGATCATTGGTAGTGAAACATACCGGCAAGAGTCGACCGTGATTAGTGAACTCTCCTTGGCTCCGGCTTGGCTGATGATCATAAGTTCAAGGCACACGGCCTATTGTACGGGCCGTGAGCGTTCGTAAAGAGCGGAGAGACGTCCGGGGGAAAAAGGTCGAAGAGGCCTTATTATTAGTAGTGCGCGATGAAAAGGGGCTGAGGTCTGAGCGACATGGACACCAGTGGTACCCTTAATTGATTCGTCCGAGAATGTCTTGTTGTTGACAAGCGGTGTTGGCAAGAGGCGAGAGGCTTGCTGCCGAGCAACGGCTGGGGGAAGATCAGACCATGCGAGCCGAGCGGAGAAGTGCTGGCGCATGTGTACAATACTGTAAGCGAAATGTGCCTACTGGAGTAAATTTACGAATGCAAGGACGCAACAGAACATTAACAAAAAATCGATGGGGATGTGGATGTCGAAGGTTCGAACCCTGAGGATTGTTTCGTCATGGCATCCAAGGTGGCCAAAATTCGTGTCCGGTGAAACGGGTTTACCTAGGTACCTAGGTATGCAATTCACTCTCGAGATCAAACTAAGGTTTGATCAAACTTAGGCGCTTCCTTAAAGTCAAAGTTCTAGAATGATTTGGGGACTTTAGACTTTAAATATGCTCACATTCATGAACCGAGGAAAGAGAGCGAGGCTACCAAAATAAGTAGTAGTCTTCGCTTCACCAGCGACGAATTTGGCGTGCCTCGATCGACTATCCAAAATCTGCCTCCAATATTTTCTCTATCGCCTTGAAATGATAGGCTCCTCGTGCAGCATGCAACCGGGCTTGTATTCGAAAAGCCATCTGTTTAGCTTGCTGTTAATGCCAGGAAGTCTGATAAGCATATCGAGTGCTGGCACTGAACCCGCTTTTCCAGCTTTGAATTCAAGGCCGTAGAGAACAGGCTAGTTCTGTTAGTAGATATACTTTGAAGCGTTGATTCTCTCGGGTGTAATGGAAACCAGAGGTTGAGATACTTATATATTTCATGCCCCAGGTGGTCTCAGGACCTGCAACGGGCTCAGGAGATCGAATAGGAAAGCATTGAACAATGTCAATTTCTTCCGACTGGTATGTTCCATCCTCGTCATCCATCAACCAACTATCCTCAATCGTGGTGGCTTCGCATCTGAAGTTGCAGGTTTTGTAGTTAATCTCGAGTCATCCCCTGACAGCTTTTTCTCTACGGGTCAGACGCTGTCCGTTCGTGATGCCTTGCGATACTGCTGTGAATCTCGGAGATACTTGCGAAGGCTTTTACTTTCGCATTTCTCTGGAAACTGGTCCAGGAATGTTGCTTGCTGCTCTGATGTCAAGATCTCCGTATCTGGGACGTTGAAGTAAGCCTTGTACAGACGCTCGATTTTGTTGAAGTAGCACAAGCCAAGCCCAATCTTCTTGCCCATCTCGAGTTCTGAAACATTGCCTAATCCATGTGGGAGCCAGAAGCCAAAATATGGCTGCTGATCATCCGTCGCCGCGGCTCGCTCGTTCTTGTTGCAAGTCATCAACGATGAAGCTGGGTATTGCTTCAAGTACGCTTGGAAAGCATGCTCATTCACCAGTCCCAGATACTGAGATAATTCAATGGTCTCGAAAAGCTTTCCCACTTCCGCACATCCACGAGCAATCATTGCTGCTAACCAGTCAACAGCCTCGTATGTTGACTGGTATTCCCACAGAGAATGGGGGTGTGACTTGGTTTCGTTTTCAAAAGCACGCTCTACTGAAATTTCTCTAAATGTGGACAGCAACAAGTTCAATCGCACACAAGTATCACTTGTAGTGTGAAGAGAGAGCGGCTTTCTGAGACTCTCAAGTGTCACGAATCATCGCTGTTCAAGCATCATGAAGACATCCCAAATGGCTGATTGGATTCGAGCTCGATAGTACAGGGCTGATAACACTCTTGAAATATCCTCGTCATTGTCCGAGAAAGCATGGCCGAAGATTCCAACATCGCATGGGATCCTCGCATCAGAATTGCATTTAGTGAGTTCCTCTTCGATCAAAGCTTTAACGAGGCTTCTGGCAGCGTTGTTGGTTGCTTGCGCCGAGGAAGGTGAGGATGAAGTTGGTTTTCTGAAGACATTCAGCGTTCTCTCGCTCTCGCTAGGCCATTCTATTCTGCGTCGACGCGAAGTAACCTCTCGATTGTAAAGAACATCCACTTTGTTCCTGACAATCATGTCTTCAACAGCTTGCGCGAGAGTCAAAGGACTGGAGGCAAAATGCCCGGGATTTTGTTTTGGTGCACTGGACTGGGAGAATTGACGATATATGTTGTCTCTGATGTACTCTTCGTGTTCTTCCACAGTTGGGGTGAGCTTGTCTTCTGGTGCATCACCAAAGATCTCCAATTTGGCAAGTGATTGCAGCCAGGCCTGCTCATACCTCGACCCTCGACATCTATTGCTGACTGACCGGGGCATTCCATATGCGAGCTCATCACGACCACAAGCGGCGGCGATATATCGCTCGTGCTGATTATTTGCCTCGATAGATTCCATGAATCTGCCATTGTAGCACGCTCCTGATATGGCATTAATCTTCACGCCGGCTGGGAATGCATCTAGCTCTCTTGCGAACTCAAAGGACTTCAGGAAGTCGGTATCTAGTCTTACTCCGTCGATTGGATGACGGTGACTTTCAAAGGAGATGAAGACTAAGTCGCCGGCCTTTGATCTCTTAGCGGTTGTTCTGATCCAGTTCAGCACTTCTTGCTTGAGTTGTTTCTCTTTGACTTCTTCCCACCATCTGTCTTGAGCCGGGCCTGCAAACGCCTCGCGGGTGTAGGTTAGGATCGGGCGCCCCTCCTCTCCCACCTTGCCAAATTTGATCTCTGCCTTGCCGCTGCGACTGAGCACTCCAAAGTATTTATCAGCAAAACCTTCTACAGTCAAGAACGTCCCTGTGATGCCTTTCTGTATGAAATAGGAACAAAAAGCAAACCAATCAGCCCAGATGAAGCCATCCCTGTAGGTATTTATTGCTCCAAATACAACAAGATAAAAGGATTCGGACTTTGGGTCTGGGCGGATGGCAACTGGACTGCCTCCCAAGAGGTCTTGCGTGGCTTTGGCTCTTTCTTTATTACGACCCAATCCCACTCGTCAGCTTCATACCTCACAATTGCAAGTTTACATACCTGAGTGGTTTCTGGTGAGACTCTGCTGAGCTTCCTTGGGAGGCATTTTGTTTCTAAGCGCGTGCGGTAGGTGCGCAAATATCAGAGGTGGTGTTCTTAAATTGATGTCTTTTTGTTGTGAGATGGAAGGCGAGGATAGCCCAGAAGTGACGTTATGAAATTGGAGTCTCTAATTTTCTGACGTCAAATGTTAGTCTTAAGTGAGTGAAAAGCGGATTGTGATGCTTCGTGGAGAACTTTTCGAAAATGATGATCGCAAGGAGAGTTATGAAGCGGGGAGGTGGGTGATCTGAGACCGGGGAACCAAGTTTTCAAGCTGAGGCCTGCTGCGATAGGTATGATTGGATTGCGCACAAAGAGAAAGAAAAAAAGATTTGTGTGTGCGCAATGTTGTGCGAACCAACGAATAAATACGTTCATTAGAAAATAAGTAAGTTGGCTAAGTACTAGGTCCCGAAATACGAGCGTAGTTTCTCCCACTAGCAATGAGAAATACCTCCACGATTCACCGCATTTCCCCAAAATACGATTTTAGTATTTTACTAAACTTCTTATTACATAGTCTATTTTAATAGAAGTCGGGCTTTGAAAGAGGTTGGGGGACGCTGATGCCTGCCACGAAGGAAGCTGTGAAGCAGCGCTAAAAAGCCAGTGAGTTGGATCGCAAACCACGATATGAGCAGTAATATCAAATTTCCGCGGAATGGAAGTTCGAGGATCCAGCAACGCGTTTGTGGAGCGTGATAATCTGAAGTGGTTTGCAACGAGTTCCCACGCTAAGAAACACTGGCGGGGTTGGGATTTAAGCGAGTCCTAATGTCAATAACCAACATTGAACATTGCTGCTCCTGTTCATTGTCTCAAATCTAGTCAGACACTGCAAATGCCTGATAAATAGATGTCAGTCTTTAAAATAAGAGGTGATCTGACTGATAGTTGATCCAGGGTGGCCAAATACCGACTTGAAGGAGGACAGCAGGTAACAAGATGATGTGCAAGCTGTTTCTCGACGTAGATTTTCGGAGGGATTATAATATTCTGGCAACGCCAGGCAATCCATCCCTCTTCAACTTTTTCATTTTAACAATATCTATACGCTCCACCTTAAAGTGCTTTGGGATTCCTGGGTATTCCGCCTCGCCAGCTGTCTCATGTTTGATCTTTACTTCATTCTCAATGCTAAATTTCGCCTTTTTGCCAACCGCCTTCACGGGAGTTTCGAATTAGTCCTTAAGGTGAGCCATTTTGTTCAACCATTAGCCCCAGTTTCTCTCCTTGGCTGTGACATCTTGTGGAGTTCTGAGAACTGGATATCTGATGATCCTCTGAGATCTCAATCGCTGGGTCCATATCGATTAAGAAAGTTATAATTTTGGGGAGGGGGAGGAGGGAGGAAGTTGATTGAAAGTTACCTCGGTCTCTATTTGTTGTGTTGGATGAATGATGGGCAAATTGATTGTTGACAACAAAAGCGTCTACTCAACGACCGCAGGATCCACTTTGAGCTTTGGAGGCGATCTCCGCAATCGCAAATTGATTACCAGAACCCGACAGACGCATGTAGTCAGAAGGTAAACTAGTTCACCTCAATTCGCCTCTCGAGAGCAAGTCTGTATTAATATCAACAGCTCTCGAGTTTTCTGCTCTTCAATCTCTCCTCCCTTCTACATTTCAGACACTCGACCCAATCCCAACTGCCACTCTAAACCAAAAATTCAAGAAGTAGCTCAGCAATCAGACAACTGCTGCAATCATGCGTCCCCAAACCATGTCAACAATCCTTGCTCTCATCCTCACCTAC
The DNA here is from genome assembly GCA_017366145.1 of Cadophora sp. M221. Taxonomy (NCBI): domain Eukaryota; kingdom Fungi; phylum Ascomycota; class Leotiomycetes; order Helotiales; family Ploettnerulaceae; genus Cadophora; species Cadophora sp. M221. The sequence continues at coordinate 47,973 of JAFJYG010000227.1, read as the reverse complement.
CTCACCTTCGCCCTCCTCATCCAAGCCTCTCCTCTCTTGAACGCTCGTGACATCGCCGGTGTCCTCTCTGCTGACACCGTCTCTGCTTTCTCGGTTAGCAGTGCAGGAGAATACTGCTCTTCAGTTGGTACTTACAGCTGTGGTGGTCCAGGCAACACTTCCATCGTATGCACCCCTCTCACTCTTCTTTCTTGACTCGGATCGCCTTGTCTATTTGTACACTAAGGAACTCTTGATTACTAATTTATTTCTATAGATCCTCTGCGATGGCAGCCATCACGCTGTCCCGGTTGGTTACTGTGGCTCAGGTCAGAGCTGTCACTTCATCAACGGCGTCCTATACTGCTACTAGAAGCAAGTGTTTAGGTGTCTATTCGTATGTACCAGATCCGATCGGATAGCTAAGCTAACTCACGGTTTCCTAGAGAATCTCGCCTTTCTCAGCTCAGCTGGCATATCATATCAGTGATGGGGGTTCGATCTGAGGGATGGAGGGATAGCAAAATGTAGCAAGGTATATTCACGTACAGCTAGGAAGCAGTAGAGCATTGATTGAGTTGCTTGGCTTGCTTGAATTAAAAGCTATGGAGTGAAGATGTGGGGAGTTATAGGTAGGCTCGGCTATTGACTAGCGCGGATGATCCAGTTATTCATCCTTCTGACTATCCCGTGACCTTAAACCTGCAACACAAAACGGTTAGGATTTTCTGGTGTGACTTTCTTGGCGGGGATGCCTTGATGGGCATTCAAGGGGTTAGTCCGAAAGGCTTTTGCGATCAATGAATTACTGCCTTTGACACAATAATACCCCACTTCGCCACTTGATTGAATCATCCAACGCTCTCTCCACAGAACTGTGACGTAGGTTGCAGTGAACCATGTATTCAAACTTAGCCATGTAATGCTCTATATAATTAAATCAATACCTCTTGCTCGAACAAAGAACAATTTCTTGCTATGGCTATTCTGGCTTTGACCTGCTAGGTGCACAATGATTTCTTTGCGTTCAGGCTAACTCTCCTCCGAAGAGTTTACCAATTACTCGAACGTCTTTGAACCAATATTAAACCATCCAGACTTTAGATTTAGAGTCAAGCAGGTAATATCTTACGTAAGTGCGTCAAGTTTGAAAGCCAATAATTCCGACCTTTGGAATCACCGAATTAGATACAAATACAAAGTAACATCAAAAAAATCTTGTCTCCTCAATTTTTCTCGACACGTCTTCCCTTGATCGACAGCTTCAGAACTTCAATTCTTAGAACTCCGTTGGTAACCCCGAACAACATACAACTTCCTAGCAACACCTCTGGACCCTCTCTATTCACATTCTTCATCTTTTCACTTTCCCTCCTCAACCAAGCCTCAGCCTTATTTACTGGGTCCCGTTTGAACGCCATGATAAATAATAGGGCGGCAAACCAGCCGCTGGATAGTACTGAAGGTGCATGCTCCACGGCCGATACTTACATGTGTGCGAAAACACGTGGGAATCCCATCGCTATCGTGAGTCTCTCTCTGCTCATTATAACTTGTATCCTTCTACTGGATTGCTACTAACGAAGAGTCCAGTACGTTTGCGATATTTCGTTGAACTAGCAATTTGCGGCACTTTGTGGACCCATCCAGAATTGTAAATACTACAATAGGGTTCTGTACTGCTACACAAGCTGGCCGTAGATAGGACATATTTTCTGGATACTGCGAAAATGGCAAAGTCTACCTCTGGGTTCGTTGTTTCGTATTTGCTAGAGAACATGAGTTTCCTTGAGTTTGGACGTGAATACAGGCAGGACTTATCAACTGTTTACATTGGATGGAAGTGAGTCGTCAAAACTAAATCAATCTTAAATCGCGCCATCTGGGCTATCGTACTGCATATAAAACCCCTCCCATTTCTCCCGTCCCCAGTTTCTTGTTCCTTCTTTTACCACCACCACAACAACGCCAAGTCAGCAACCAACTGTCTTCACATCAACATTAAAAGTCCAACCAACAACCACCAAAAACCATAAACCATAAACCATAAACCTAAAACCACTCGCCAACATGCGTTCTTCCACCATCTCAACAATCCTCACCCTCCTCCTCACCTACCTTACATTCTCCCTCCCAGGTCTCGCCCATGGCACTCCCCTCTCCCGCCCCCGAGACACCGCCGGCATCTTAACCTCCTCCAACAGCGCCTCCGCAGTTGGTGCTCCCTGTGACCCCTTCGGATCCTACATCTGCGCCAACATCGACAACACCGGTTCGATCGTACGTATTTTCCCACTCCAATATCTAATCCTCACCCTCATACACTGGCACCTACAAGAACTACTGAACTAACGATATCCACCAAACAGCTCATCTGCGGCGTCAATCACCTCTGGTTAGTCGCCGCAGTCTGTGGCCAAGGCCAGAAATGTGCGCGCCTCAAGGTCAACGGAGTTCCTTACTGCATCAACCGTTGAAGAAAGTAAGTCCACTTTTTCCCACATCACAAATATATTATCTAGCTGATTTGCTGACTTGTCGTCTCGTTCTCGCAGAGTCTAACTTCTCCATTCCTGGCCCTGGTCTTTGGATTGAGAAGTGATATCGATGGAGAGAATCAATGGCAGTGTGGACTTTATAGGTGTGCCTTTGCAGCTCTGCTTTGACGTCGTTGGTTGGCTATAGGGAGATGGTTCATGGCTGGCTGCGATTGTGGGTTGACCTTTCGGCACTTCGGCAGTGAATAAAAATGAAAAATTCAGATCTTCTGACTCTGATTCTGAAGAAAGAAAAGAACCCGAGCTGCTGTTCTCCTTGAAATTTTGGCTGGTAGTGACTCGAAAACTTACCGTGGCTGTAAAGCAGAGAAAGCTACTAGTCACCATATCTCCACATCTAAAGTATGAAAGCACGAGTACTTCCCATCCACTTCCTTTCCTTCCCCAACAACATCCATTCCCTCCAAATCAACAGCTGCAGTAATCACCCACCATACACAAAATATTCCGAACTACAAGTCAACAAACATACACAGAACATGGGGCAATGCTCATCTCCACTCAACCTCATCTTCAAAATCCGAGGATGTCCCATCACAGCTCGCCGTGGCGACGCCACCCGGTACTTTTTATAAGCCCTGCACTTGCCAATTCAATGCAAATAATGGACACGAGAGATACATCGTGAGTAACATATTCTTTCCCTTGCTAAATTACCCACCAAACCCATCAACACACTAAAGTACCTCTCTATAACTTCAAAGCATCCACAAGCTCGAAGCCCCAAAACAAGAACATAAACTAGCATTGCCAAGTCCCAACACCCAAACAGGGAAGTAGTTTCAAATTCTCAATCGGGGAAGTGTGACTAGGTATCTAGGTCCCTTCGTATTCAGTGTAGAGAACAAGTTCAATTCAAAAACTCCCATCTATGCTATATATAAACATATCTCACAAAGCCATGCATCCATAACTTACATACCATACAATACACCCCCTCCTCTTTCCTCTTCCTCCCTCCTTCTAGCATCTCACAAATCTACATCCTCATCCAAAGCGCCGTCCTCTGAATCTCGCCCACGATCCCATTCCCAGCAAGAGCCCACTTCTCCGTAACGCTCTCCTCATCAACCTTACATCTCAAAACACCGCTCTTAGCCCAATACTCCATCAGACCCCTCGCCTCCGTCTTACTCAGGCCCTTCAAGCGCAGGACCTCAAAGCTAGTGAGAGCTGCATCGGCTCTGGAATCATAGTTCTTCTCGAACGGATCACGCTGCGTGATTTCTCTGCCTGCTTGGCGATCTTCCGCTTGCTTGATAGCGAGGTTCAAGGATTTCGAGATAGGTGCGTGGCTTTTGTTCGTCGCTGCGAGGACGGCGCCGCCGTTGGGGAGGACTGCTGAGCCGGAGAGGTGGTTGATGAAGTGTTTCATGATGGCCAGGTCGTGGGAGTGGATAGTTGAGAAGTCTGGGGCGCGGTAGAGGGACTTCTGCATGGCGAAGCTGAGGCTGTCGAGACACATGACGATCGGGGGACGGCCCTCGAGAGTGAGTTCTGACCAGAGTGCTTGGAAGATGGGCCAGGCGATGTCGGGGTCTCGTGCGCCGAGTTCACAGAGCCGGAAGAGGGAGATACCGGAAGGCACGGTGGTGGGGAGGGAGTATTCTTTGGACATGGTTAGGTCGGCTAGGATGATGCTGTTGGCTTTGCCGATTTGGTTGAGGAGGTTGGCTGTGTATGTGTTTTGGGAGTAGAGAGTTGGTGTTGTGCCTGGTATGGCTGCGTAATCCGTCACAGCGTTTGTGATTTCTTGGGCTGTAGGTCTTTGTCAGCTAGTGATGCATGCCCAATTGAAAAAGACGACATGCCTTCAGGAATATTCAAAACAACCCATCCCTTCACAAAAGCCGTAGCCATAGCGCTCAACATCATGAGGCTCTTCCCCGTCCCCTTATCTCCCTCAAGTACAAGCCTTATAGTCTCCTTCTTCATCTCCGCATCCAACAACCTCCTATTCAGCTCCACCGTCTCCTCCCTAACCAACAAAGCCGGTCTCCTGAAAATCCCCCACCCTTGAGTCGTCTTAAACGCATCAACCGCCCTCAAAGAATCAACCGTCGCCCCCCTCAAACCCACAACCTTCCCAACCAGTCCCGCATCACCCCCAATAACAGCAGCAGCCAACGTCCCCAAGCCCTGCGCCTCTCCATCCCTACCAGCCACCATCTCATCAACCATCTTGCCATCCAGATCCCGCAAATCCCGCACCTCGAGCGCGTTGGTATTACTCAAGACGATCCTCTTCCTGAGCGCCTTCCGCTCTCCACTCGCAGGGGGCTTGCCCGTCTTGACAAACGCCTTTTTCTTGATCCGCAGCGTCTTCGCACCCTTAGATTTGCCAGCTAACATCTTAGGCGTCTTAGTAGGAACAGCAGCCTGCCTTGCCGTCGTCGAGAACTTCGCTGCATGGCTTCCTCCTGCTGCAATGGTCGTTGATGTCGGGTTGGCTAACCGTATAACCAGCGGCGAGGAAGAAGACGTAATCGGATTCGTAGGCCGGGAAAGGCATTTCCAGCAATGAGAAGACGCCATCCTGGACGTGTGGTTGAGAAGATGTGCGAGCTCAATTGGCGTGTCTGTTGAGCTGGTTGTCGTCTGAGGTGTGTACAGCATTCGAGAAATTAAAGTTAAGACCACCCACGCTAAAATGCGGCCGCTCGACCTGCAAAGCTCCGCCAAAAAGTTTCCCTTCGACATTTTTCTTATCCGCAACTATCAAGCGTTGCAATTTGCGACAACCAACCCACGCAATTGAATCGAGGAACATCTCTCAATAAAAGGGGAAACGAAAGAAATAGAAGAGAGAAAAGAGGGAACAAACACACCAATATGTCAACACCAGCCCCCAAACTGCAAGTAGTGGTCAACAAGCCTACGCCCTACACCTTCGACCTCGGGCTCCTCCTGGCCTCAGACCCCAACCCGCTGCTCCTCACCTCGCCCGAGAACCTCGAGGAGGACCTCGCTGCCACGGCGCGAGACGGCGCGCAGGCGTTGTTGAACCAGCTGCTGAGTACCTGTCCGATTGCGAGCACGCCGAACGGGGTGTTGTTGTCCCTGCCGGAGATCGAGACGAGGTTACCTAGAGAGAAGGTATGTCTTTTTTTTTTTGCCTTGTACTATTTTCCCAATTCCCATTCTCCAATTCCCATTCTCCAATTCCCAAATTCCCCGTTGATATGCGAGAGTTTGGGACATGAAAGAAAAGAATGGAGTAATCGATATTGAGTTTAAAGTACATAACATACAACTGACTGACATTTCCATCCACAGCCCCTCCCACCCCCCAAACTCCAAACCACATGGGAGAAATTCGCCGCCAAGAAAGGCATCAAAGCCAAGACGGCCGAGCAGCGCAAGAAGATGGTGTATGACGAGGCGACGGGCGAGTGGGTGCCGAAATGGGGATATAAGGGCGCCAACAAGGCCGGGGAGAACGACTGGATCGTGGAGGTCGATGAGAAGAAGGAGAGGGAAAGGAAGGAGGGAACGACGAGGCAGGGTGATGGGAGGAGGGAGAGGGTTGAGAGGGTTAAGCGTGGGGAGAGGCTGCAGAGGAAGAATGAGAGGAAGGAGAGGGTTAAGGGCCCGAAGTAGTTGCATTGGATTGGGAAGGGGGCTTGTGGATAGTGGGATTTTGATATTGCTATTGCATTTGTCTGGCGTTGGAGGCTTGGTTCGGTTGGTTGGTTGGCTGGCGTTTGTACAGGGCGGGTAGAATTACTCGATATCAAAATCGAGATTGAAGGAAAAGTGCTGAATTTGGGCATGTCAAAACATGTCGTTCGTCAATAGACCCGCCCATGAGCCAGAAATATAAACACTTTCAAGCCTCACAACTAACTCACCCGTCTCTCTGCTTCCGCTCACTCACGTCACCACCAAGCACGAGTTTCGAAACCAATTTCTTTAATTGTCTCGATCCATATATTCATCATTTTGACAGCATTGAAGCCGCCCCGCCGTTCCAGACTTGCACACCATCCATCCACCCATTCATTCCATTCCATTCCATTGCCTGAAAATCGCACCCATCGTCGTACTTAATCTTACAAGTGACGAAGCCGTAAAGCCAGTCAGAATATTGCCCTCCTACCAAATCGCGTAGTGAGTCCCCCTTTCGTCACAATGCACAATCCAAGGAGGGAGGAAAAGAGGTAGGGCACTGCAGTAATCCAAACAAAACTCCCGTCCAACCAACCCGCCATCCATTACGTCCACCCAGCCAGTCCTTCTTCCCTTCCCTTCCATTCGACATCCACGCCAACCCAGCCATCCATCAATCGATCCACAGGCCCCATAACAATGCTAATGTGCCCCCTCCCACCTCATCAACAAGAGGAAGCAAAAGAAAAGAAAGAAACGAAATAAAGACGAAGAAGAAGAAGAAGAAAACACAAAGTCAAATATGCCACCATCCATTTGTGCAACGCTAGGGTATTCAACAGACTCAATTTAAAGTCATTTGAGGAAAAAGAGAATCGTAAAAAGGACAAGGCAGATGAAGAGAAAAAGGCGCTTCAAGTTCAGGTCTGTTCGATTATTACAGGTTGATTCGAGGTTAAGGCGGGATTCGAGGAAGAGCGGGAGAATCGTTGCCCTTCCTGCGGCGAAGATCGCTTGCAATTTTTGATTGGCCTCCTGGTCTGTCGTCTCTCATATCGTTCTTTTTGATAAATTTCCTTGCTCGCAAGAAGCCAAGGTAATTCGTGTGCCAGGAAAGAGTAGTGGCATTACTGGGTCGTATTGTTTATTGAGGTTGAATCAGTTGATATCTGTTCCAACTTCCTAGAATCCAATTGGGCTCAAAGGCTTAATAGGACTAAGAGGTCGCATCTCGTTGCTTCTCCTCGGTGGTGTACGCTCTTGTACAACAGTCAGAGTGGTGTTGACAGTCCCTGCGTTGCTTGTTTGGGTTTGGCTCAAGGGAAATTTCTTGCCCTGGCTGCTTCCGTTCTTGCCTGCTTGATCGATGCTAACGCTGCTTGGCTTGCTGCTATCAGAGCTTGAAACATTGCGCTCATCATGGCTCTCAACAGCGGTGCTGCTTCGGCCTTCGGCGCTGGATGGGGTGACCATATCAAACAACATGTACTCCTGCTCTATATAGAACTGCTCCGTCTTGCAACCCTTCCAGCATTCTCTCCAATTGCAAACAAGGAATTTGAAGCAGTAAGCGTCGATCTTCATGCATGGCTGGAAGCAGATACACAGGTTTCGGTAGTCCATCTTGTTCTTGTTAGAGTGGGCGAGGAGAAGCGACAGATGGCAGGTGATAGCGAACAGTAGGTAGTAATTGAAGGGGGACAGGTTCGAGAGCTCATCGATCAACAGCTGTGGGACTTCCTCTTTTCCTCCAGCTTCGCGGGCAATCCTGTCTTGAGAGGTCTTTGGGAAAAGCTCGTCTGGGAGTTCGCGTAGCCAAGCCTTGAGCATAGAGCCAATGATGTTGATGTCATAGAGGTCATCTTGCTCGAAGAGGTCGATATCGAATTCTACAATACAATAATTAGCAAACAACCTCACCTTCAAAAAATTTCATTGAAACCTACCCTCGTCGAATCTCCTCTGCCACTTCTTGATTTGCGGACCACTACCCGGAACTCTGTACAAACCCTCGACATCACTGCCTTTATAGTTCAAGTAGTCGATTGCTCTCCACGGGAATGCGGGCATCCAGAACTCGGTCTTGTCTCTAGAGTCCTCCAACTTCTTCGAAATTCGGGTCAGGCGCGTTTGCTCCATTAAGGGCAGATTGAGGACCTTGATCTGGTAATGCTCATCGTCAACAACAGGTTCCTTCTCGTTCGTACTTCCACTTCTGCCACTCTTCCCAAATAGTCCCTTACTCAGTGCCCCGGCACCCTTGGTTGCAGAGCTCTTCAGATTATTCAAGAATGTATGCCCACCACCTTCGCGGAATGAGCCCGAAAAGGATGGCTGAGATCGACCGACGTTGTCTTTCTGGTCCCTCATTGCTTGTGTCCTGCTCTGGTCTCGTAGTTTGCTGCTCTCCTTCGACTTCGATATCTCTCGTGGTGCTGAGGGTTGTCTGTCTTCAGAGCGCTGTCGAACGGTGGAACTCATCATTGCTCGGAATGATCTGTCGTTTTGTTCGAGAGGAAGGGGGGCCGACTTGGCAGGGCCGTCTTGTGAGAGTGGTTGTGATTTTCCTTGGATTTGTTGTCCCTGCGGTTGTGCTTGTGACTGTATCTTTTCTCCTTCCCCGAATTTGCTCGTAGGTGATGGTTCGCGAGGCGAATGTTCGTCGCGTATTGACTTGGAGCGAGATAAGATACTGAACGGCTTCGGCTTGTTCTTTTTCGCGACAGCGGTGCCCGTGGAGCTGGCTGGTGAGTCGCCGTTTGAATCGAGAGACACGTCTGAATGTGATGGCCCGCCAACAGCCCTTCTAGCAACCGACCTATCCAAACTGGATTCTGTTTGCAAAGTTGCAATTAGTATGACCGCTCTTCCGTCTGAAGTTATTGAAACTGGTAAAGTCTTACCGGTTCGAGTGTTCTCCTTTGATGAAACTCTCCCAGACATGGCAGGCCGGTCTGTGTCTCTGGACATTCTGTCGTCCGGCTGGCTGGCGGGATCAGGATTGTTCTGCAGACGGCTTGAACTTTTGGATGCCTTGTAGTTTGAGAAGAAGCCACTGCGAGCTGGCCGTTCCTGCTTCTGCTGCTGCTGCTGTTGCTGCTCTGGTCCGTCTGAAAACTGTGATATTGCTGACAAGGAAGGGGTGGTCTGCGAGGATGAAAGGGCGGTGGTTCGGGATTGTTGCGATTCGGCTGCTTGCATAGACGGAAGCTCGCTTTGTGTCCTCTTGCTGTTGAACCTAAAAGGGGATCTTGGTGATCTCGGAGACTTGGGGCTCAGAGGAGACTTCGGACTGCCGATGAAGTCTAGGTCATTGTCAACGAGGTTTGGGTTGGGCAGCGTCAGCGGCTGCGGTGTGGTTTTCCGTGCCATGTCTGTCTGACTGACTGACCCCTGGACGAGAGCAGGCTCGACTTTCTCTCTCTCACTCTCCCTCTTCGAATGCAGGGCAGGCCAGGCCAGGCCAGCAGGTAGTTCAAGCGGTTGCCGCAGATCGCAGGATCACTGATGTCTCGAGTGCGAGGTGCACAGCCTTCAGGTACACCGAACGTGTCACAATTCCGAAGATAGAAGCAAGCGCTGAGTTCGATTAAAAGTGGTGCTGGTGCGAGGGTGTCCCCAGCGCGAAGCACAATGCCTCTGGGTCTGTCTGGTCTGGTGGTGGCCCTGGCAGTCGGATCAGTCGCAAGTTGAGTTGATTTGGATAGAGCGGCAGTAGTACGGAAGAAGCGCCGGGGGCTGGCCAGACAGAGCAGCAGAGGGAGGGTCAGATCGGGGGGAGGGATGGATGGAGTGGATGTTTGTTTCGGTTTGCGAAATCTGGTCTGTTCGTTTGTTCTACGGTACTCTAGAGGAGTAGAGTACGGTAGTAGTAGTGGTAGGGTAGAGGGGCAGGAGGGGAGGTGAGGGAGAAGGAGTCGGAGTCGGGGAAGACGAGGGTGTTCAGACGGTTTGAAGCGGCCAGGGCACGCAGGGGAGGCAAGGTAAGGTCAGGTAGGGTTGGGTTGGGCAGGGTCCTTTTTTCAATTGTTCCTGTTCCTGTTCCTGGTGCTTGGAGCTGCTGGGCTGGCTGGCTTGGGTTGAGCTGGGACAATTCCAGAGTAGAACAGAGCAGAAGAGAGTGAGCGCATCCAGAACAGGAAATGCTTGTCTGGTTCAAGTGATGGTATGGCGACCATTCCCAGCGGGAAAAGAGCTCTGAAACGTGGAAGAACAGTCGGGTACGCAAGCAGTGTGGAATGTGTTATGCAGATTGAGGTAAGGTATGTCGGAGGGAGGCAAATCAGCGGGCAGGGCAGGCTGGCTGGGTAGCAGGGGGGGTTATTTAGACGCCTGTCGCGCATCAAGTTTCTCGTACCTGAAAAGCCGTGCTGTCCTGTGCGGTGCAAGTGCAGTGCAGTGTTGTGCTTCTGCTGCTGAGTGCCGTCCCAAGTGCCAGGTGCCACCGCACTTACAGAACTCCGTACAAATACTCTCACGACTTTGACTGCATTACAATGCGGTACAGTACGAATACAAACAGGCGTTGAAGGTTTAAAGCGGATAGCCCGGAACTTTGGAGCGGTGAAGAAGAGGAGATAGGAAAGTAAGATATACGTATGTAGGTCGGTGAAGTGGGATCGATGGATGGAGTGTTGAATTGCCCGTACGAGGACCGCTTGTGAGCTTGACTGCCACTACTACTGCATAAGTGTGTGGATTGACTCAAGGCATGCCACCAACTCCTCACTATTGCATGTCACAAGGCCATGATATCTGGGCTATGATCGCTGACTTACCTAAGGTAGGTAATGTACGGAATAGTTGGCTGAGAGAACCAACCCGACAAAGATAACGTTTGATCTATCGATTAAATCAATTTGGATACAGTATAGATATAGATATGGATATGGATATGAGAGGGGTGCAGACAGCGACAGGATAATAGAATAATAAAATAATAGAGGGGTGAAGACGCCAATGACGACTGACTGCCTGACCATCTGTCCATCTACTTATCCGGATGAAATGGCTCATGATATCCTTCGTTGCCCTTCATACCCTACCCTTCCCTGCCTACAATACCCTCCTTTAAACTCTCCCCTGCCCTCTCTTCTCTCCCCCTCCTCCAGCTGCATCCACCTGCATTCAGACAATCCAATCTACAAATGGCAAGGTGCATCTCCCTAGCTTGAGATCCAGGAACGAATTCGATCCTGAAACCAGCCCAGCTGCAACACCATTGATTGGCTATTTAGCCGACGATCCGATGCTTTATTCGATATTGGATTTGGATCAGAGAAACGACACTTTGTCGCCGTCCGAATTGTCATTGTTGGTACGAGGATCTGATTTTAGGAAAGTGGTATTCGTCGTCATAGGTAATTAACTTGGGGGTTTTCATCTGAAAATGACTGTGGGGATTAACCTTTGTTAAGTTTTTGCAAAAAGGAACTCGGGAGAGCTTGTTTCACCCAGAAAAAAGAGGGAGAGTGTGTACCTAGGGATATACAGTATGAAGGCAAATGAGGGAGGAACGTTGATTGATTAAAACGATGAAGAGCGATGAAATAGAAAAAGCGGACTATACCAACTGACCCGATCAAATGATTCGGATGACGGACGGCGGAAATTTTTATTTTACCGTAGATCTGGATCCAGGTCCAGATACGAGTATAGATCAGAAAAAAAGCTTTACGAGCGTTCCGAAATAGATTTGTTTGATGGGCATGTGGATGGGATGGGACGGACTCCACAGGACGGGCTGTCTCGATTCGGGTTCAGGGGTTGTTGGGATTTTTTAAGCGAGAGGAGAGGAGGAGGAGGGAGAGGTTGTATTATGCTTCTAGAAGAAAGGGGGGAGGAAAAAAGAAGAAAAGAGGAAGAAGGAAGAAGAGAGGTGGAGAGCACCCAGTGCTTGTTCTCTCTCGATTCGGATTTTCTTAGGTTCTTTCTTACTGGCTTTATTCGGTCGATTGAAAATAGGGCTATCTACTTATTCTAAGGAAAGGAAGTTTACGAATATTGGTCTGTCAGATAACATCATCATGGAGAAGAAACATTTTCAATGCATTGAATGAAGGAAGCAGAGTAACCTGCACGTAAATAAATTGTTCGTTTTCGCTCTTGCTCTCGTCCAATCCATCGCTCATAATACTTCCCCTTCTCCGAGCGACATCCCTAACCACACGAGGCTTTCGCAAAAATAAAAATAAAATGTTTCTAATATCTCAAAGTCATGACAAATTTAAACAGTCCATAAGTACAATACGTTCGGGGAGGATATATACGGAAGAATTTACGTCATTGCTGAGCAGGTCAAGTCAAGTAAGTGAAGCGTTTTTTCCATCAGTATGCTGGACATCAAGCGAGGATTTCGGGTAAACAAACAAAAGCGACAAGCAACATCTATTTTTCAAAGAGACGAAGATTCAATACATTTTAAAAAGAAACGTTTAAGAAGGCCCTGAAGAGCTGAAGCTAATCAATTACCAACTGCCAACATCATTTTTTTTTTCTTTCTCTCTGGTTTTGAAAGGGGGAAACTAAGAGAAGATGGACCGGTGGAGTGTACCTAACCACTCGAACACGATGGCACCAGTGTGAGATTTGAAATGACTCATTCGGGCAACTTCTCTTGCAGCAGTCAGACGGAAGTCTAGATCTTGAAAGCTGGTTGGGAGAACTTTGCTCATATGGGTATTGGGCGGGTTGTGTGTTGTTTGATTATTTACTGGTTTAGGTCAAGCTTCCGGGAGCGTGGGGATCGGAGTCGGGGTCAATACTGTGGCAGGGTAGATGCCTCTCAGTTTGATTGAAACGATGATTTTACATCTGTATTGAGCGTGGTTGTGAGGGTGACTTTATAACTTGGCGTATAACTGATTGGATTTGTTATCGGGAATCAAGAGACTTGTTCAAGATAAGAGATATCGATTTCGTTTTTGCTTTTCGGTCATGCTAGGGAGAGTGGATAACTTCACTGACTTGATTAAAGACCTGCCCCGACGCTCATCATACGTTTTGTAAACTCCCCATTATTTCATCTCTCCTGCGCCTAAGCATGAACATGAGAAATGCAGAGAAGTGTTGTTCGATGGTTTGCTTGCTTCATTCATATGCAACTTCCTTCAGGCAATACATTCTCATCCTCCCTTTCTGAAATTCTGCAGACATCAATCAATCAATCAATCAATCAAGCATCCCCAATCTTCGGGATAACACCGATCCTCCCCTCGAAATCAACATACCCCTTTCCCTTAACGAATGTCGCCTCCCAAGCTCCCTGCTCCTTCTTCGTAGCAAGCTCGTAGTATAATTCTGCGTGAGCGTCGCCGTTCAGAGATTGGTACATGGGTGAAGCGTCTGGGAATCGCTCGTCTGCGAAATAGAAACTAGAGTTGGTAGATCCCATCAGCAAGCACTCTTCTCATACGAATGTTCGATAACGAGTTAAACGACTTATTAACACCCAATAAGTCTGACTAGATCGATGGTCACGCAGCAAATCCTTGCCGATTGAATGAATAGGAAGTGGGTTGGCTTACTTAAACCCCTCTTTCTCATACAACATAACAGCATTCTCAATCATATGCCCAACACCGCGTTTCCCAAGCCCCATATTCATCGCAGCGGGTAGGACGATATGCATGCATAAGTTACCCGTGTAGATGAACGTCTTGCGTGTTTCCTTGGGCAGGTCTTTGAAGCCTGAGATGGCTTCTGACATAGCGGCGTATGGGGAGATCATGTTGATGTTCAGCCCGGCGACGAAGTCATCGAGTGGGATTGTGAACGGGTCCCCGGATTCTCCCATGGGGTTTGCATATGCTGGTGGGGCGTTAGTGGGGTTTGATTAAGCTGAGGAGGGTATTGGAGAGGGTGTGATGTTCGGGTATAGAAGCGGGTATGTGAAAAATGATTTCCGGATATCTGACTTCAGACCCGTAGTTGCCACACAATCAGAGAATACAACTCAGTAAAATCCTCATCTGGACGAAAATACTCTGTGTGAGATAACACACCATTGTAAACAACAACATTCGGAACCCCAAGTTTCTCTCTGACTTCGTCAAAAATGGCCTTGATGTTCGATGCATCACTGAAATCGGCTTTGATGACGAGATCTGCTGCTTTCACTACCTCATCGGATGGATTTCTAGCAACAGCGGCGGTCTTGTAGGATTTGTCTGAGAAGTACTTTGTGATGTGGTAGCCTGAATTCGGGCCAGCGCCGAGGATGAGGATAATGTTTGAAGCCATAGCGATAGAAACGAAGAAGATGGGCGGAGAAGAATGAAGAAGAAATGAAGGAGTGAAAAGTAATACTTATACTATAGGCATAAGTGATCTTCGTTGAAAGGAAGCTCCTAAAAGAGGAATCGATGGTGTCTGTAGATTGAGATTTATTGCCATGTGCTTGCTGACTGAGTCGCCATGCTGACGAAAAACACCGCGAAACACTTTCCCGAATCAACCAAATGTATTTCGTACTGCAGGGCATCGAGTTTCTATTACCAAGCAAAACCAAATCCGCTTTCTGCTCTCGTGCTGGACATGATTATGGTGAGGCGTTGGTAGAACTCGATTATCACCAACCAGTCGGGGGCCCAACCATGCGAATTTCGTCCCTAATGCCCGCGTTTCCTCGGACGTAAGAAGAGTGGGCACTGCGGGGGTTACAAATACATAGGTATCGGTGGTAGGCTAAATGAGGACATCGGGTATAGGACAAAATGAGAGTCCGTTGCGTCAGACGCATCGGGTCTAAGCCTGTTCGTCGACCATTGCAGCCACCACTTCTTCAATCTCTTCAAGGAATGCTTCCTCGCCGTATTTGGGCTGCCAGCCTATAATTTGGTGAGCTTTATCCGCTCTTGTTCTTGAGCTATGTTGATTGTCAATCACCTTTCTCACGATGCTAAGATTCCATGGGGAAGTGTTAAACGGGGGAGGGGATAACTTACTTTGAAGCAAGAACACCTTCAGCATGTCTCAAATCTCCATTATAGAATTCATCGGCAGCTTCCTGCATCGTGATCTCACCAACTTCTTCGGTCTCGAAAGCACCGAGCTCCTTTCCTGCCTTGCCTATGCCTTCTGAGATGCTTTTCCAGGTCTGGAAACCGTTCTCGACGAAATAGTAACCTGTCTTTCCAAAAGGTAGGGATTTTCCGTCAAGAATGGCTCGGATTAGCAACGTGAAGAGGTCTGTGAGGTCGAGGATATGAACGCGGTTCTAGATCTGTGATGGATCAGCTTGTATTCAATGTGGACAAATTCTCAGGACCATACCCCGGACCCTGACCCAAGCATGACGGACTGCTTTTTCTTCAGTGATAACTGGGTAATCATGTGAACCTGTCCAACACCAAGGGTAAATGAACCAGTTCCTCGGCCGAAGATAAGTGGTGGAGGGACAATATAGGTTTTGACGCCCTCCTTCTCGCCTGTCTCAACGACGAGTTGGTCTACCTGCCTCACAGGACTATGTGAATCCGAGAAGTTCTTCTCTATGCTAAAGATATCATCGCCTACATCGGAGTAGACCTTCGTATCGACGCGTTCTCCAGATACAGGCCAGTCACCAAGCATGCTGGTGCCCGAAATCTTGAGGTGAAATTGTTAGAACTTTGAATGATAGAGACAAATCTGTAAAACAACATTGAATAGAATCGGCTTACATGGACGTAATGCGTTTCTTTCCCTGTAGACTTCACGCGGTCTCCAAGACCAAGAAGACAAGCTCTCGCACAATCGAAATGTCTAGCAGAGGCTGCTGCAATGACAACTTTATACGGTAAGTATCAAATCAAGCAGAGAATCAGCAATTGAACTCGTACTGTCATGGTCCTTAGCAGCTTCACGAATCAAATCGAAATCATCCAGATCCTTGAAAATCAGAGGGTTGACTCCAGTGTCCGTAAGAATCGAAGCTTGATATGCTTTGCGCACGAGTGCTGAGAGCACATATCTATCTTCCGCGTTTCTATCTATAAGCTCTGTGAGAATGGAACCGCCACTGAAACTTGTTAGTGAGGAGCAGCGACAGGACTCTGCCATGGCTTGGAATCGGCCTACATATATCCTGTAGCGCCCAAGAGAAGAATGCGAGTCTGTTCTGACATCTCTTGATCTCCTGAAGTTCTAGACGTCAATTTTTGTCGGCAAATCGATAATAGAGTTGAATAGAATAGAAGAGAAGATCTGTCTGATGCAGTTGAGGTGAGATGGGGCTAACCAAGATCACGTGTATAGTGATGCAGCTGCAGTTTTCTCGTGACCTTCATTTGCACAGATTGTTCCAACGACAACCTCCACACAGCATCCAGCGGGTCGCAAACCATCGACATCCGGCCATTGACTCAACTCTATACGAATCGAACCTTCGATAAGCATATTGCTTCAAGCTTGCAGTTATGCGCGCACTCTTCTGGATGGGACAGTACGGATGCTGCGCCCTAGCCGCGGGTTGATCGCGGGACCCAGTGGTTCAACGAATCGAAGATACATCACTATAACTCACGCAATATTAATGCCAACCAAACTGAACGGAAGTTAATAATATGACTGTTTTTCAAAACTACGCCCGCCGAAGATGGCTGTCCCTCATTAATTAAGCAGACGTCTCACACAGCTTCCGACGTCGCAATGATGTTCGCCATCAACATGACCCAATGTCCATTTCAAAACATTTACACTTGGCCTCGCGACCCAAACGCTGCAATATCCACAATTCAATCGCCAGGCACCATACGCTTTCATCAAAATGCACAATATAACTATATAAAACCAACGCTACACTGGGGTCGAGAGCCCTGGCTCACCCTTTGCCGATACGACGTGATCTAATATGGCAATGTGCTGCCGTAGCTTGGTCACTTCTGCTTCCAAGGCCTTGTTCCGCGCTTCGAGTTGTTCTAGCCTTTCTTTGGCCCGGGTCATGACGAGTGACTTGGATGGTTTTGTTCGTGCTGTTGATATCAGTCTTGCATTCATTTCCTGAGGCGCGAGGGACTCACAGTCGGATGAAGTTTCGAACAAGTACAACCCCAGCTCCGCAATTTTGTCATTGAGCCTTTCTCGATAATCTATCAACAAGTCAGGTTTGTATTCGACATGGCACGAGATGAGACAAAGTATGCGACGGTGGCTAGTATGTACTGGCTTCATCGGATGATATCAGGAGGCGCTCGACTTACTTCGTTCAACGACTGTGTGCGCTCGTTTCGCATCCCTTGTCAGGACCTCGTTGGAAGACTTGACTCTTCGGTGCATCGGTGGTCTGGCTGGAGACGCTGTAGAATGTCCGATTCCGATAGGCGTCCTCGGTTCCCAGGAAATCTCATCCGAGTCTTCGTCCATGTCATCATCTTCGTTCAATTGTAGGGCTGGCGGGATCGGGCGTTTGGAGGGTCGAACATGTCGCTCAACACTTGGTGCAAGAGGAGCAAACCGTCCGTCGTTCGAAAATTGAAGCCCTCTTGGGCTATTGGTTGTCGAGGGTAAGGAGGACTGAAAGGTCGAATGTGGAGATATTGGAGATTCGTTCGGGAAATAAGGGGAGCCAAGTTCGCCTGTGTTCAAGGCTGCGGCTGTATATTGCCAAAGCCCTATTGGCATCTCTGTTGGAGTTGTTGCGGTCGTTTCCCAATTCGACATGGGATGTGACCATTCATTCTGTTGCCGCCATCAGAACAATGTGCAGAATGGGTGGTGCGGCGGGCGAACTTACCTCCCAATTCCCATGCTCGGAGATTCTGTGTTCTTGCATCTTCAGAGGGAAATATTCATGGATCTGTGAC
Organism: Cadophora sp. M221; assembly: GCA_017366145.1. NCBI lineage: Eukaryota > Fungi > Ascomycota > Leotiomycetes > Helotiales > Ploettnerulaceae > Cadophora > Cadophora sp. M221. The sequence continues at coordinate 30,044 of JAFJYG010000227.1, read as the reverse complement.
ATGATATCTGTTGCACTTGGCGATGAGGAAAACTCTGGGCGAGTGACACGACGAGATGCGGCTTATATCAAGTTCCTCACGCCTTCCTTCAAGCCTTCGGTGAACCGCGAACATGGCTGGAAGCATGGACATCTTGGCATTTTTGCCTTTGTTGATGATACTTATTTTCTAGTCTACATCGATCTGGAATCTGTCCCACTATGAAGGAACAGTCCAGTCCCACGAGGAGGTGTGTGCATTGGAGAGAACTGATGCGGACGCCGCTAAGAAGGATCACCCAAGCCCTCTGGTCTGTGAGCAGCGGAAGTCGTTGCTGCAGGGGGTCCCTGGCAAATGGAATCCTGGGGCGGGATGGGGTTTTCACGAAAAAGGTTGAGGTCTTCGTTCTGCAGAAGACAGCATCTCCCCCCCGATCACTTCCTCCTGGCCAATCGCTCTTGGATGATTGGCGAGCACCTCCATGTTAGGATGGACGAGCTGCAGCCCACGCCAGTTTTCATGCATGCATTACCGACCCTGGCTCGAGTCAACAAAGACATACCACAATGTCCTGATTTGACATAGCTTTTCTGGAATCACACGCCGAAGAGCCAGCCGGAGCAGGCAACGAACGATATTCACTACAACGATATTTACTATGTATCCCATTGTTGTTTCCGATTCCTCTGTTGTCTCTTGGCCATCTCGGAGTTTCTGGTGCAACTCCAAAAATCGCCCCCCCCCCCCCGTATTTGAAATACCGACTCCAGCCTCCTCTCACCCTGAGTGGTTGAGCCTAATTCCAATATTTCAACCCTTGAAGGAGGGGCGGGTCGATCCCTTGGCAAGGCACTGCACCTTTGCCTCATTCGTACCTCCATCCCGTTGTTGCTTCCCATGGGAGCGAGCCTGCAGGACAGCGCACCGGAGAATAAAGCCATCATTGGTGTTATGGTGTCATGGGCACAGTCTTCAGCTCTTAAAATTGACATCTCCAGAGAATTGGGCGTTCAGCCACCAACAGCCGCACAACTCTTTGGGTCATTGACCGTGTGAGGCTTCTCGTGCTACCATTACCACCTCTGGCTTACTGGAGTTTTACTGCAATGTCACTTGGATTTATTAGTGTGAAGCTTTTCAGCTCCTTGCAGGGCAGTCTTCGTCCTCCGCGGCTCACCGACTCTCAACCATAATACGGACAATACGATGGTGAGGCTAACTCACCAATGCTTCAACGCAAAGCCTAAGGATGTCTAGCGTAGCCCTATCTTTGCCCACGCAGTGAAAATCATGCGTGCAACTGGGCTCCGCGTGAGCTGTCAGTGCTGTCAGTGCTCTTAGAACACCAGCCATTCAGGTACAAGTTCTCTTACTTTTGGCGGTACGATCTTGACAGTAGTGCATCTAAATTTTGCCGATAACTTAGAGTTGGAGCTGGAAGGTGGATCTTTCTGCGTTTCGCGGGGGACCACCACTCTAGAGCTCTGCGAAAGGTCTTGCGGACCTTTTTTCACCCGTCTCAACTCAAAATGTCTTACCTTCCCACCGTACGGCTCCGCCAGCAGCTAAAAAGGGACCTTTCAAATCAGCTCTAAGTCATCCGCTAATGCAGTAAGGGTCTTGGCAGATTCCCGCCTGGCCTTTCAAGATTCAGTCCAACTAGATATGGGCATAGCATATCATGGTATGCTGCCAGTAGTATGCCGATCCGGGGCATCCGCCGTGGGTATTGCTCGGAGCCGTCCACCGGGTTGTCTCTTCAGATGGGTCTGGGTATTTTCTCGATTATTCTTAGATACGGTGACTAACTTGTCACAGGCTGTCAGCTGAGTGGATGTGGGAAGATTTAGCTCTAGGCGGGGTAGCGAACCCCCAAACACCAAGGGAATCAATGGGGGAGGGCAACATAGCGAGCGCACATCCCAAAGATGAAGCCGTCATTTCTGAACGTCGTGGAACATTTTGCATCAAGAGCATCTTCGAATTCCGATTTTATGGTGCTCTGTGATCCACGTCAGTTGCCTGCATTGATTTCCTATCAAGAGTGTTGGCCTCCGCGCGAAATTTTCTCCCATTTTGGAGCTGATGCATCTCGCCAGCACAGCAGCTGAATCGGATCGAGTCCAGTACCGCCATGTTACTTGGCATTATTAGGCAGACCCTCGGTGCTGAACCTACCAAGGTAGTGGCTGGCAATGATGGGTTCTCTGACAAGGCGCAAAGGATCCTCGACAAGGTATCGGAACAATCTGCGTCTTTGCTGGCAGACCACAAGTAGTGCTATTATTGAAATTGTTTGCGTTGTTGGAGAGTCACTTGTCATCCACAATAGACTGAGGGACATCGATCGGGCTTTCGGCGGCTTGGGAATGGCCTCAAGCGGGGTATGGGACGGCATAAAAAGTTGCTGGGCCGAAAGAGCAGTAGTCGATCAGCCCATCGGACCATGCGTCCATCTCCATTGCTTGTGAATGGGAAATGCCCGACTGTGCCGTGAACGCAGATGCCAAGAACTTCATCTTTGTCATTGACAAAGCTTGAGCAGGCTAAGCTTGCGAAGATCATGGTTCGACAGCGCTCGCTTGGCATTCGGAGAACAACAATCCCGGTGATTCCCCGAAGGCTGGCGTATTCATTTTGTAGTCGAAGAGCCTGGTTCTCATGTCCCCTCGTGGTGTCGGCTGTTGCAAGACGTAATACTTCGAGAATTCCCCCAGTATTGAAGAATCAATGCCAAGAGGTCTAGGCAGTTGCGCGGGTCTCGCCGACTCCCCACGTTCCCCAGGACAGCTTCAATGACTGGTTTCTCGTGAGACGTTCGTCGGTTTCGGACTATTGTGATTTCCAGGCCTGTGCTCAAAGTCAAGACTATCAAGCCATCCTCGAGTCCAGAATTACCAATAGAAATAACCCATAGCTACGTCTGCCTTAGCCAAAGGCAAGTATGAAGAACAGACTTTGTGTGCCTGCAACCTCAAGATATACTCTCTGCATTTGGTATACAGCGTCTTATGAGACTCGATCATCAGATCTGGAGCTTTGGCGATATCCTTGAGAACTACCATAAGATCTCCTCGGATGCGCGCCATCACTCTTTGCCATGTAGCATACGATGGGGTTGGAGTTCTTGGCCATGAAGCTTCTTCTACTCGAGAAAGTCTTCTTTGATCACCGCAAATTGTAACTTCCGCTAGGCAGCCTGGTGTTCCTCAGGATGCCCTACCTTTCCTCTTGACTCGATGTCCTAGACGTCTTGGGTTTGCGATCATTGAAGCGGTGAAGATCGACTGTCAGATCATAGTAGCTACGATCTGCTTCCTTCAAGACTCCAGCTTCATCGCTGTCTCCCTTCAACCCTCCGATATTGAGTCTATCTTTGGTATTCTTTGTGTTCTGTTTTGTTGATTGTCCAGTAATCGCTGCGGGACATCGATCTCGTGGCTGTGACTCCTAGGCGGGGTAATGAGGTGGACTGAATTGTTGTTCTCGAAAGGCGGGTTGCTAGCTGTGCATGCGACTACTCCACTAGGATATCTAGGCGATGTTGTCGTGGACGTTGCTGATGCTGTCAACAAAGTTCACAGTACTCCCTACTGGATCCACTCACAGGTTGATGATACCCAGGAGTGAAAGACGGCCCGGACAGGTGAATGTTTGAATGTTGGTGGACGGTAAACGTACCCTAATGCAGGAAACTGGATAATGGCGAAGCTCGATATTTCACGCAGGAACTGAACTGGAAGTCCAAGAGCCCAAGACTTATATCCAAGAACCTGACATTGCCAAGTGTTGCTCGTTCTGCCAAGAATCGTTCGGAATGGCTTGTCTCACCAAGTCGACGCAGAACACGAACAATTTCACTTCTGTTTGGAGGACAATGTGGCAGTGAGGGCATTCTTAAGTCATCTTCATCTTGGAACTCCTATCATGAAGCCATTGTCTAGTGTCTATCTGCCCTGTTTTCGATCAACCTTTCCTCATAACGTCTCGGTCACCGCCTCAAACGTGGCGTACCTGTGTGGTGAGCGGTAATTCCCTTCACCTCGACTTCAAATCAAGGAACAGCCGAAGTGAATCAAGGAAGACCCCCAAGTGAGCGTTGTGTTGTTTTGCTGACTGATGGTTTAGTGATGATCTAGTGGTGACTAGATGATGAGCTCTGCGATCTGGATGGCTGTGGTGTTCCATCAAGCCTATATCAGCCGAGGCAAAACCTGGTTTCCCACTGAACTTTGCGGTTTCTTTTCTGGCACTTCCTGGTTGAGGCTTTTCACTCGAGGCCTTAACATCACGAACAATTGCGCGGTGGCTTGCTTCAGTGCATTCCACAACCAAGTGCACCCCATGTCAGGACTCGTGAAGCACTTTAAAGTACAGCCATCGAAGCACAAGCCGCATGGTGGCTACAATCTAGCCAGGAGATTTGTTTATTGCTGCTTTCTGTATCCAGGAGCTGCAAACCCCCTCGCTTCAGGCCCCCTTGTCCGCCGTTGTTAAGCGAGAAATGTCCGTTGGTTTTATTATCTTAGGGAGACGATTTCAAAGCCCGAGAGACTTTCAGATACAACCAGTTCTCGGAATGGAAGCCTAAAAGGCCTTGTAACTATTGATCACGAAGGACATGGGCTAGCTAGGAGCCTCGGCCACCTAATCTGAAATACGAAGCACTGGTCCCAAAGACACCAACAGAACAACGGACATTTTCCTGACTCAAGGAAGCCGCCGAACAATAACCCACGTGAGGCTAGAATTCCTTCGAACGCTCTAGGTATCGCAGACAGGAGACATAAATTATCACCGATATGGCGCTGTTCTCGTCGGAATCGTCACGTGTGAGACACTACCTCCCCTGGTGTTTCCGGACTGGAGTGGTAAGTCTTGGCTTGGTGGACGCATTGAATCCAGGCTCCTTGGCGAGCATATCACCACTATCAACCACAATCAACCACTGGCATCCAGTCTCCCTCCATTACTTCGGTCGGGGAGGGCGAAGGCGGCAGGCGAGGCTGATTCTATTTCCAGGCGAACAACTAAGCCTACAGTTCTCACAGCCAGGCCGTTGTCAGCTCGATCCCGATTCTGTGGGTCACACGCTAGGCTCTTCCCGTAGTGCACCACCTCTCATGACATCTCAAAGCTCGTATCATACTCTTTGTCCAGCACATCAGTCGCATGTGAGATGAGTTTTGAGTCGGCGAATTGACCTACTATCAGGCAAGTAAAAAAATCTAGCCCTAATTTCGGCGAGAGCATACCGAAGACTTGCAGTATGGTAGAGCCTCGGTGCCTGTCAAAGTTTGACAACGCCCCTTCCAGCACTTCGAGACTTCGAGCATGATACACCGTCATTGGGCTATTGGATCTATGAGCAGGCATGGTGATTCGGCTAGCCATACACAGAAATTGCGTGGGTCGTACAGGTCAGCCAGAGCCTGCCGGTGCAGAAAGAACGCTGCAAGTCATGATCATGACCTGCTGCAAGTGCTCCAGCTCATGATATCTCCAGATCAGGATGGGCCGGAACTTTTGGGTGGGGGAGGAACTATTGTATATATGACACCGTGCTCACCTCCTGAATCCAAGTCTGCACTGCACTCATCACCAACACTTTTGATTCGTTACAACTGTCTCGAATTCTCTCATCATGCACGCTCAACACCTGTCACTGTTAGCCGCAGCCTTGTTTGGCTCGAAGGCGTTGGCTGGGATCAAGTCATGGGCGTCTCCAGAGTAAGTTATGCATATGTTCCTAATTTGCTACGATACGTCCTTCCTCTAAGCTATATCTTCATGAAGCTCGTTACTGCAGTCTTCATCGTCGGCATTGCTAACCATTATCAGATACAAGTATATCTTCCAATACGAGCTTCCTATTCCACCACCTCTTCTTCCACTTGCCAGCTACACCAACCCAACCACTGGTAAAAAGATCAACTACTTTGAGATTGAGATTCTCGACTTCGAGAAGCAAATTTATCCCGGGTTACAAACAACCTCACTTACTGGCTACAATGGCATGGCTCCTGGGCCAACAATCAACGTAGTCAGAGGAGAAGAGTCGGTTGTCCGCTTCATCAACAAGTCAAAGCGTGACTCTTCTATCCATCTTCACGGGTATGATCACCTGATATCATTGACAGTACTTTCGCTAACATAGACATAGATCGTACTCAAGAACACCTTTTGATGGTTGGGCTGAAGATGTCACTTCCAATGGGCAATACAAGGATTACTACTATCCAAATGCTCAACCAGAGCGGACACTCTGGTATCACGACCGTAAGCTTAGCTCTTCTTCAGATCAGCGTCAGCTGGAACCCTGCTAACTATGATGCTATCCAGATGCAATTGGTGAGACTGCCGTCAATGCTTACTTTGGGCAAGCCGGGTTCTACATTCTGAGGGATCCCGCGAATGATAAAGACCTCAAACTTCCATCTGGCAATTATGATATTCCCTTGATGCTTGCTACTAAGCAGTTCCTCAGCACGGGGAAATTGCTGTCCCCAGAGAACGAGCGAGACAGTTTGTTTGGAGACGTGAACACCGTCAATGGCCAGCCTTGGCCATACATGAACGTCGAAAACCGCAAGTACAAGTTCAGACTTCTTGATGCCTCTATCTCCAGAAGTTACAACCTCTACTTGGTTGCCGATTCTGCTCCAAAGACTAGAATCCCATTTACTGTCGTCGGAGCTGATGCTGGCTACCTCGATCATCCTGTTGAGACAACATCTCTCGTCATCTCAATGGCGGAGAGATGGGAAATCATCATCGACTTTGACAAATACAAGGGACAGAACATGACCTTGATGAACGAACGAGATTTCCAGACCAACGACGACTACCCCGCCACCGACCGTGTCCTTCGCTTTGTGGTCGGCAAAGACACCACTTCTTCCGAGGGAAATGGTAACATTCCAGAGCATTTGGCCGATCTCGCTATTCCTGCGTCTCGCACTACCATCGACCAGACTTTCGAGTTTGGTAGGAAAAATGGACAGTGGCTTATCAACGGTGTTGGATTTGAAGATGCGAAGAACCGTGTCATCGCCTTTCCCGGGCAAGGAAAGACTCAAAGATGGCGACTTGTCAACAAGAGTGGTGGTATGTATATCCCTTCCAGTGAGGGGGCCCAAGAGGCAAGATGCTAACTTTATTTTCAGGATGGAGTCATCCAATTCATATCCATCTCATTGACATGCAAGTCGTGTCGCGCACGGGATCTGGCCGAAACGGAGTCACTCCTTACGAAGCTGCCGCTCTCAAGGATGTCGTTTACCTAGGCACAAACGAGCAAGTTGACGTAATCGCGAACTTCGCTCCATGGTCCGGGCTCTACATGTTCCATTGCCACAATCTCGTCCACGAGGATCATGACATGATGGCAGCATTCAACGTTACGCAGGTCGACCTGTCATCATTTGGCTATCCCGAGACGGTTTCATTCAACGACCCGATGGCACCTGTTTTCCGAGCCAAGCCATACAGTGGCACCAGCTTGGACCAAGTGCAAAATGTGATGCTTCCGGGAATGCAGAACTTGGACGCCTATCCAGATGCGAAGGCTATGGAGAAAGCTTTAGATGATTACTATAAGAATCCTCCAACCACATCCAAGACAACCACCACTACCACATCTACAACGACGCCGAGCACACTGGTCACAAGTACTGTGTCTACTACGGTAACAACCGCAAAAGCGACAACAACAAAGTCAGAGGACAAGCCAAAGACCACTACGACGGCAAAGGCTACCACAACGAAGAAGAAGTAAGGGGCGCGATTCCAGAGCTATGAATTTATGACCTTCACGAAGATTCATGTATATTTCTTTTTTTTTTTTTAACGAAACCACTCATTTTGTACTTTGGATATGGCGCTGGAGGAAACCTGCCAGGAGTATATAGAATGTCATATTTTCCAGTCAAACTATCGCGGACTCCTTCTCAACTTGACTCTGTAAACAATCACGTGAAACCTCCCCCATTCTTGGATTTCCGTTCTTGGAATGTGCAAGCGAGCCGATCTAGAGTTTCAATTAGTACAACCTTGCCTTGTTTCCTGTTGACTCACCATCTTTCTTATATTCAAGGAAGTGCTTCGTGTAACTCTTTTTCGCCCTATTAAATTTCTTCCGCCTGTCAATCTGCTCAGATGTTTACTTCGATCCTAATCGTTGGTGTGGGGGTGGCCTTGATGATGTACGTTTTGGGGAGTCTTTACCCGCGAATTCTTGGAGATAAGGTTAGTGAAAAGACATATTTCTTTGAGATTTTATGTTAGCTTTACTATCTGAGGAAGATTAAAGTGGTGGCGCAGATTGGTCACTTTGAGACATTGCGCTGCTCTGCATCGGCTGCCACATGGTTGACGTTCACTTAGAAGAATCAACATCTACAGAATGTAGAACCACCGATATCGGACAGTAATAACGCTGGGACGGATCCCTTCAAGATCGATCCATTGCCAAGTTTCGACTGGCGAGCGACGGCACCATTGAAGATCCGCCCGTTCAAGCCAAAGTATCATCTGACGATGGGTATGGAGCTCTCTATTAACCTGGGCAAGTTTGGTACCTCCGATGGGCTAACAGCTTAACAGCTGTGAACACTTCCAATTTCTCGGAACTCATAGAAATGGATCGAAATTACCTCGACCGGATAACTCTCCGTAAACAGATCATGCAAGAGCATAATGATATTACTATTCAAGCAAAGCCAGAAGTTAAGCCTGCAATAGACGAACTTTATACATGGCTTGTAAACGAATATCTACCAGTTCGATATCCCTCCATGTTCAGTATCACTCCAGTTGGACTTCTGAACCACACAACATCGATACACCTTCCTCTCCAGCCATCATCTGACCCTACCAAAACCTTTGGGATTCTTGGCGAGAATTTGGATGAAGACATCCTAATCTTGCTCCCATCGGATGATGGGGACGGATATACTTTGAAGGGATATGTAACATGCTTCCCTGCAGGCTTCAACACGAAAGAGAAGCTGGGGATGAAGTTGAGGGATATACATTCACCAGTCCCAGGGTACAAACAAAAGTTAGAGTTGAGCATGGACCGGTTTTTCGACAGGTTGGAAGTCGGGAAGGTGGTGAAGAGAGCCAATGCAAGCTACCATTAGATGATGATTCTGAGACTTTGAATTGACTTTTCTCTAGTGGTCCATCAACACCGAGGAGAAGCTCTTTGCTGCGAGCGGATTACACTTTTACGAAGGCCAAGAAACAGTGGACGAAGAGGTGGACATTAACACAGTAGGTTTCGACTCTGCATTCCCAACACCATGGTTAAGGTATTGAACAAGCTTAGACTTTTCTCCGATGTGAGCGCCAGCTACTGCACCGGCTTCCAAATACCAAAGCGCTAGTTTTTAACTTCAAAACTTACCTCTACCCTCTGGGTGAAATCAAGGAGGAAGGACTAGGCGAAGATCTGGCCCTAGCAATCGACGGTCTCAAGGAAGGAAGCACACCTGCCATGCATTTTTACAAGCGTGGTGTGGTCTGGGGCGAGGCTGTGAAGGCTTACCTGAGAAGTTAAGGCTTACTTGAGGAGTTAAGCTTGAGCTGCGGCTCCGACCGGGTCTGGAAGGACGATTGTTTAGACCAAATGCTCTTTTTAGTCGTATTCCCTCCAATCGCATCAATTCCAGTTCCCGTGTTAATTCCAGCGAGTTAGGAGTGTTAAAGCTTGACGGGTCGCAAGGAAATGCTTGATCAGTAACATGTGCGTGGCAAGACTTGTACACTCTCTTGGTTGTACGAAGTGAAATATTTGGAATCAGGTACATGCATATTGCATATGCATGCACGCTGCAAGCATCAAGTATTGAAAAGTATCTGGAACATAGCCTTTGCAAAGAGCTTGTATCATAAGTCTTTGGCAAAGGAACATCTCACACATGGGATCAGGAACTATCACGCATGATCCAGGCGTCTGCGCCAAGTCGTCGCCAAGGCACGAATGCCATTTTAGGACTTTTGCTCGCTTACTCTCCGCCACATTGACAACACCGTAAAGAGTCTGACGAGCTCGGAAATAACCCATTTCAGCTTGAGTTTTACACCATTCTAGATCCTCAAGAGAATCCCACGCTATTGATGACCTGCAGGGAACCAACGTGGGGACCGTGTACTGGTCAAAATATCGGGCGTTTCACCGCTCCAACGAGTGATCCGACCGAGCTCACCGACAACACCGAGCTCGCGCCGGCGCATTTTCCTGCAGGCAGCTGATGTGGTACCACCAGAAAAGATTTATAATCCTCGGGTTTCTATTGGGTAGACCGAATGCTGATGTTTGGAGGACGAGAGCCTCAAGATGTCACCTATCAAGCATACGCCAAGCTAGCCTCAAAGCTTGTCGAAGCAAGTCGTGGAGATTTACTTTTTCCAAATCGCCCGAGACCCAATCATGCGGTTTTGAGATGCAAGCTATGAGAAGATCGTGATCGCCAAAAAACTTGCATTTCCATTGCAGTTTGTCTAGAACTTGACTTTGAGTTGGGAATCATGTACTGTTTCCCCGTACTCCGTACTCTATCTCGTTTCTTGGAAATGTTTCGCGACAATAACCCCGGTTTCGCCAGTAAGAATTTGGGACAAGTCCACGGAGTAAACAGTGCAGATCTGCTTGAGATCGCGCTATTTTCCAACGAGCAGCAATGTGTTTCCAGGTGGTGAAGAGATCCAGATGTTTGATTCATGCAGCAGCTTGAAGCCGTGAAACTTTCTGAGTGTTCGCAACCCCTCTAAGTGGCCTCGTCAAGGAGATGGTGACATCGTCAAATAGATGCTGCAAATGAGCAGCTTTCTATAAGTAGGATTGGAAATCTCCAATGCATACCTTTGATTTCCAGTTCATTTTCACAATTTCGGCTCAAAATTCTACGTGAAACAAACAAGCTACAGCAACAAAACTCCAAACCCTCAAAATGCGTCTTACTCCCATCCTCTTCACAGCGGCGGCAGCTTCAACGGTCCATGGCCTCAGCTTCTCAGAGGTCCGCAGTACTCTTGTTGAATACGCGGAGAAGCTTAGACGTTCTCTCCCAGACTCCAGCAATGTCTTCACACGCTCCCCAGCAGAGGTCGAGACACGCGCAACATGCCCAGCAGTCTGGACGTCGATAGTTTCTGAGATGTCAGCATTGTTCATCAACAAGACTACTACGCCTAGTCAATGTAACGATGATGCAAGAGCAGCTATTCGGGTATGAGCCATCCTTCAATACCTAGTAGTGCTATCTCACTAATGTAAAACATCTAGGCCGCTTTCCATGACTGTGGAACTTGGGATAACACACAAGGAGCAACTGGCGGCTGTGATGGTTCTCTCATGTAAGTAAACAATGAATTCTCATCTCTCCCCCAGACCGGCGCCTTTCATCTCCTTTACTGACGTCGAATCTCCAGCGTTGCCCGCGAAGCCTTCGATCGACCTGAAAATGCCGGTCTTCAAGACATCAGCAACAAGCTGCTCGCCATGCAGCAGAAGTACAACACAGCAGCCAGTCCCGTCTCCGTAGCAGACATACTCCAAGTCGCAGCCTCAGTAGCAACGCTGACATGCCCCGGGGGACCAAGAGTGCCAACCTTCGTCGGCAGAAAGGACTCCGTAACACCTAATCCAGAAGGCAGACTTCCAGACTGCCATGGCACTGGGGATTCTCTCTTCGCTCTCTTCCAAGCCAAGGGCTTCATAGCCAATGAGTAAGTTCCCAATCGATACATGCCCCAGACATTCACCATGTACCAAGCAAGCAAGCTAACCTCTCTCCTCTCTTCGCAGACTCGCCGCCCTCCTCGGCGCACACTCCGCCTCAAAGGCATTCAACCAACCCGACATCGTATCCGGGACACCACAAGACGACACTCCCGGGATTTGGGACGTGCACTACTACTCCAACACACTCAAGCCAATACCCGGCATGGCCTCGTTCCCAGGCGACTTCAGCCTCGCAGTCCACCCCGTCGTCGGCAAGGAGTTCAACGGCTTCGTGAACGCGCAGGGGAAGTGGAACAGTGCATATGCGAATGCGATGGCCAAGATGGCTTTGCTGGGTGTTCCTGGCGGGAAGAGCAATCTGATTGATTGTACGGGTGTGTTGCCAAAGGGGACGTCGGTTAAGCGAGAGATCAAGGCTGCGCCGATTAACGACCGTGTGAGATAATTGAGTGCGCTGTGCGCTGGTAACGAATTTATGACGGAGTACGGAATGGAATGGAAAGGAAAGGAAAGGAAAGGAAAGGAAAGGAAAGGAAAGGAAAGGAAAGGAAAGGAAAGGAAGGCGGGGTATGGTGATATTGGTATTGTGATGGAGTTGTGGTTTTGCTCAGTTAGCTGGCTATTTTTTTTGTAGTGTTGCCTTGCGTTATTCTCGCTTCAAACTTGACGTCGCCCCTTTTCTTGGGCTTAACCGAGATTGCATCCATCCACGATGTGACATAACATGACTTTGCTGTCTCTTCGCTTAAATGATAAGCTTAATTTGACGCAAAGGTGGCATGACATGGTACGATGTGAGGTGTGGCGTTTGTCTTCTATCAGGCTAAATAGGCCAGCCTTTGACACCCACCCCCCAAGAACGACGATATGAACAGGCTAAGTTCCCCATGCTAATACATGCAGGTCTTTGCAACACGTGGAAGCAAGCAGGGTCATCTAGCTAGGTAGCTCACAAACTCAGAATCACAAAAAGCGGATATGGAGCCTGCAGGGTTCAGGTAGCACTTGGGACCCGATGCTCTGGTATCTCAAGAGGACTGCACTCACAACCCCACTTAAAGCTCGCAGAAAGCACATTAAATTCCCGGCTTCTGAAACACTACCTTACTGGAAAGGGTCATGAGAAATTCATTTCATTCCAGGTATCCTGCGCCACTAATGTAAACCCAAAAACACACAAATATGCGGCCCATTCGCATTCCCTTCCTAATCAACAGATCCGTATTCCATTTCAACGGAGCGATTCCCAACCGCCACAGTCCTATGTCCGAGACCCGCTCTCTCTCTATGCATGATTTAAATCCCCTTTTGTCTTTGTAACGTAACTCCCTATATTTACTGCATTCTTCTCACAAGCTCAAAAGCTAGTGTTGAATTTATACCCTGTCAGGAATTTGTCGGTCTTTTTCTCCGCCTTCTTCCTCCGCTCCTTTGGGGTTTCTTGTTGCTGCGTGCTGGTCTTGTACAGCTTAGGACTCAACAAATTTGAACTGTCGCTTCCCTTCAATCCCGCAATCTCCAGCGCTAATTCGTCGCGAATCTTCTTCTGCTCGTCGCCCTCAGAATCAGAATCCGAATTTCCGCTCGAGTCGGAGTCAGAAGGAACATGTCGGCGAGCAGGAGATTTGGCTTTTTGTGTTGGCTTGGGAGCTTCGAAATCGGAGGAGTCGGAAGAGTCGTCGTCGCTTTCCTCCTCACTCTCTTCGCTATCCTCGTTATCACTGACGGATTGCAAAATCCGCTGTCCACTCCTGCTCACAACAGGTTTGACGGCCGAAGAAGTAGCAAGCATCGACTTATTCTTGTTGAGGCTACTCAAACTCACACCGATCTTCTTTGATGGCCTTGGTGCAGCGCTGGAAGTTGGCGGATAAATCAGAGCACTAGATGCCGGGACGATCGAATGAGCTTCATAAAGAGAAGAAGTTAGTTGCTGATCGATCTCGTCTTGAGTATTGTGCCCCTCATCGGAGAGTGATTCCTTACTTGAGTTTAACCCCGCGGGTTTGGCGCTGGCCAGGTGCTTGTGTGGGGGTAACACTGGTGGGCTCGAATTAGGAACTTCAACCTCGGCATCATCTTCTTCCTCGTATTCAGCCTCTTCCTCATCTTCCGGCCCAGAACTCGAGCTTCCGTCTTCCGCTTCATCATCAAGGAATTTGTTTCTTGGCGTCGACTTTGGTTCATCTTCATCTTCATCTTCATCTTCGGCATCGGAGTCCTCCTCCGCTTCATCCTCAACATCAACTTCAGATTCCGAGTTGCTGTCAGATTCGGGCTGCGCAGAGTGACGAGCTTTGATTGTATCAGCCGATCTCGGATGTTGGCTGAAGATCACTGGCGAACGACTATCACGAGGCGAGGAGTTGTGACTTTGGGTTTCATCCTCGTCGATTTCCTTACTCGGCTCGATCTCTTCCTCATCTTCGGACGAATCTGCGTCGATGACTGACTTCGTAGCGGGTTCTGGCTGAGGCTTCTTCCTTGGACTTGGTCGACTGCGAATGTCTTCCTCCGATTCTTCTGAAGAAGCCACATCCTCAGACTGCTCTTCAGGCGCTGGCTCAACTGATTTTGACTTCTCTATAGATTTATTAGCTGTGACCTTTGAGTTCACGTCTTTAGGTTCGAAAAGTGTCACACTGGAGGCAATTTAGACAAGCAATTTGGAAACCACTTAGCATACCTTCAGGCGCTGGAACTGGTGTAGTGCTCTTTTGAGCAGCAGGTGCGGGGATGGGAGAGATCCTCTTCGTGGCGTCGGGGGTTGGCTCTTTTGGTGTCGAAGTGATCTTGGACTGCGCTGGCGTAATGGTACGTCCAAGGCTTGACCGAGCAGTAGAACGACCAGGTGGCAGTATTGGCGTAATTGTTCTTGCTGGCGGCAAAACTGTACGCTAGTCAGTATTTAAAACATCTATAGTAAAGCTGAGACTTACTCGTACTCTGTGAAGACCGTGGTACTGAGCCTGGAGCAATTGCAGCATTAGAAGCCAAGCCCGGTGGCTTAGGAATCGAGCTGGTGGGGGTGGTGACGTTCGGCGAAGGTTTTGGCGTGGATACATTCGGTGTAGAACTTGGCGTAGGAAACTTTGGAGGCAAAATTCGGCTCGCAGGTCTGATGGGCGTGACGTTTTGCTCCGGCTCATCGCGGAAGGATACACGTCGGTTGTGCGGGTTTGACAGTGGCATTTGTATCTCGATGCCAACTCCATTTGAAGAATCATCTGTTGAAGCTTTTGAACCAGTGGGAGAAGAACTTCTCATAGCTTGAGATGAAGCCGTACGTTTGAGAGCCGATTTTCTTTGGCCCGGAATAAAGGGAGTTGCTGACTGACCTCTCGAAGACGATCCTGGAGTTCCACCTCTTGGCTTTGGAAGGATCGGAGAGGACGATTTGGAATGGCGAGATTCTTCGGGAGTCGGTGTCTTCTGCTTTCGCTCCAAAGCAGCAGCCGCAATCTCCTCCTTGCGTAGCCTCTCTTCTTCCCTAGCGGCAGCTTTCTCTTGCGCCAAACGCTCCTCCTCAACTCGTTTTTCCTCATCGGCCTTCTCCTTCGTGATCCGAGCTTCCTCGAGACGCCTCTCTTCCTCAGCCTCCTGCCTTTCCTGGGCTTCACGCTCCTTCTCGATCCGAGCAGCCCTAGTGATGGCCGCTTTGCGCTCAGCTTCTCCGCGTTGGAACTCTTCGACCTCAATCCGCTCTTGTTCCTCCCGCTTCGCCCTCTCTGTTTCGGCTTGACCGCGGGTTTTCTCGGCCTGGCGAGCTTCTGCAGCGGCAAGCCGTGCCTTTCTCGCTTCATCTGCTTGCTGCTTTTGCTTCTGTCGCTCCTCCCGTTCCTTACTATTCGGCGTGAGTGGTAGTTCACCAGGGCTAGTCTGTTCTCTCGGAGCCGAGCTCCGTCGGCTGCCACTTGGTGGAGTATTGAACTTGTTCTTGGCCCGATCTGATCCTGACAATCCCAAAAGACTATTCCTGACTTTCAGCGAAGTTTTTCTTTCTTTCGATAGACTTGCAAGACCAAATTCCTCGTCGTCCGACGCAATGTTCTCGTATATACTAATTTCATCGTGGGACAGACCTGGCTTTCCGTTCCGTTCCCGTTGATCAACTGGACGAGAGTCTGGTCTTCTCCGTTGGTTTGCCGCCGTGGTTCCATTCAAGACCGGGCGATGGTCGACTGATAATGGGCTTGTAGCTGCTGTGGACACAGACGTTCCCCGCTCTGTGGCTCGCTGTATATGGTAACTCTTTGCCCTCGGATTTGAACCATGTGATTGTGCCCGAACGGTAGCTTCCCTCAAAGGACTCGAGTGGGCTCTGTGCGAGGGGATGTTGGAGTCTTCGTCGAGATCGTGCTGGTTCATCTGCTGATCAGCTGGACCGTACTCATCAAATGGAGATCGAAGCAACACAGGAGGGGGCGGAGACGGCGAGGGAGTCTCAGCAATCTCTCTCGCCGTCCTGGGATTTGAAGTACGCGCTGCGCTTACATTTCGCGAGTTATGGAAGGGCCCGTTGGCATTGCCCAAAATTATACTCTCCTGCGAATTGGGAATGACATTCGTATCTGAAATTCGACCATTCGTCCCTAATGTTTCCCTGCTAACCTCCTCGCCCTCCCGAGATGGTAAAGGCTCGTCTGGATCTGCCACCCTCTGACGCTTGTTGGGTTTCCATGCATTGGCTGGCACAGATCCGTTCACCCTTGAACTTCCCTCCCTTTCACGTTTGCGGCTCGCAGATGGATCGAATCGAAGGGCAGAATTTGGCGCAACAGAATCTTCCCTACCGGGAATCAAAGAAGCTTGGACAAATCGAATTGTGGAGGCTGTAGCAAAGAGATTTCCCAGTATTTCGCTTTGTGTAATGTCGAATTGCTGGTCATCTTGTACTTTCTTGAGCGTGAGGGGCCTGTGAAGCTGTTAGCATGGCGCAAGAGAGATCGAAAACCGAGCGCGAGGAAAACATACTGTCCATAATTGATCTGATGTATCCTCGAGGCCTCCACACAGAACTCTTCAACCGTGTATTCTGGTGACGCAACGACGCGGAAACAGCGAATGGGTTTGTCGATCGCATCGTATGCAGTAGGTCCAAAAAGCTGAACTCTAAGTGAATAGCCAGCTGGCTGCGGAGGACCCATTGGAGACGCCATATTGCTAGATCGAAGCTTTGAAGGAAGCTCTAGCAAGCCCTCGATATCGAGATTGCAACAGGTGTTTTGTTGAAGAAATGGAAGAAAGCATCGAGAGCTGGCAGCAAAAGGCGAGTGCAGATGGAGTAGAAAAGTGAGCAGCTGTTGAACCGAGAAAGTTAAACTTCGACGCGACAAATTTAAAGTTTAGGCCCCGCTCTCTAGCGGCCGCTTGTTACTCTTCACCTTGTTCAAGTGTGCAGAGTTGTGAACCACAGAATAGTGAAGCTGGGATCTCTTGTGGATGATGAAAAATATATATTTCGAAGACCTGCTATTCACAATGAGTAAGGGGGATTTCCCTCGATTTTGTGCACAAGTGTTTGCTTGTTTGCTTCTAATCCGTAACCCTGTCTGATGCATCTGATCGATAGGATAGCTGCAGGCGACTCATGATCCCTGAATCCTATCCCTCGTTTTTAACCTGCGGTGGCTGACACGCGTTAGAAAAAGGAATTCACCTTGTCGGGTTCACAGGCCAGAAAATGATACTGTTTAGTGGAAATTGATTGAAATTGCCCCTGGAAGTGGAAGTGTTTCGTCTTCGAGTTATCTTTTTCAACCACTCGTCGGCTCCGTCGCATATTTTGATTTGGCTGAATTCGGTAGTGGACTGTGAAAATACGTGGGCAACAGACAAGTTCGGTTCTCGCTAGAGATTTTGTAAAGATTTTGTTTTACTTGCAGAAGATAGGTTGTCCTGCTAGGAAGAAGTACTCATATAGACTCACTGAACATTGGAATATTTCCAACTTCCCTTACATGAAGTGTGTTGATACATATCCAGACAGCCACGTCAAGAAACAATGCTTCCTTCAAGTAACTCCAAATCAACCCGTCCATACCAAATCTTCCGATGCCAGGCCAAAACTCCTTCCATAGAAATGAATCCTCCCAACGCCAATTTTTTTTTTTTTCAATCGTTCACTCATACAACCGTCACATCAGGAGCCATCCAATCATCAAATACCTCCATACCAACCCTTAAATAAACCAATTCTCTCAAAGATCCCTCTGGCCATAAACCCCTCCCTCTCTATTTCTCCAAAATCCAGCCATCCACCACCCCATCACAAATAACAACCCAATCCCACTAACAGCCATCAACACCAAGAAAACAACCACCCACTTCCTCACTCTAAAAGCATCCTCCACCTCGGCCCTCATCATCTTCCTCTGCTTAGTATGCCAATGCCACGGCTCATCCTTTTCCCCACTCCTCCTACTCGGGCTCGAGCTCGCAGACCTCTCTCTCTGCCCTTCAGCCACGGTCAAAGTCGGTGACCGCACATACGCATATGGACCAGCATCAACCTCTTTCCAAACCAATCCATGCAAGAAATTCCTAACACGGCCGAGGAAGGCGGTAGGTCGACTTCGTGATGGGGAATGAGAGTGGGTTTTTGTTCGGAGGCGGTGGTTGTGCGAGTCGATGAGGGCAAGGGAGAGGAGGAAGGACAGAAATGTTATGGGTGTTATGAGAAGCTGGACAATTTGATTAGCTATATTTTCCTCTTACATGTTGAAAGGGTTGGGGAACGTACTCTGCTCACAGCACTTTCTTTTGGAGCTTCTGGCGAGGGAGGGGTGCGGATTTGAGGTACCGGAGAGCGGGCTGGAGATGCCATTGTGTTTGTGTTGTTTCTGACGTTTGCAGTCTTGAAGTAGAGTACTCAATGGTTCTTCATACTTGTAAAAAGATGAGAGGGACGATTTCTATGAAATAAAGAAAATACTTAGAGAGATGTTGATTACACGAGGCTGTGTTGTTCGGTTGGCTCGGGGTGCCAAGACATAAACGTCATGGGCACGGCTGAGCCATAATGGCGGGGTTCGGATACGCGTATTTCTGTACGAGCTGCACATATTAATACTGCTGAATATGCAAGCCTAGTTCGGGATTCGCTGGATGTTTTTCTCTTTTGGTTCTCTGGGATATCATTCCTTCATTTTCCTCTTTATCCGGAAGCGGACTATGAAGCAGATCAGTGGCCCATCAACGCGTCAGTATTGGTTTGATGATTGAAGTCTGGCATCCTGGTGTCAGTCAGGAGTTGGTACAAATTCTCCGCATACAGCACAACGAACAACAATCACCATTGAAGAGTTTTTTTGTTCTGTCTCAACTACATGATTCTAATATTCTGAATTTCTATCAGGTATTTGTATACGCTAAAACTCTCAAGAGGCAAACCAAAAGTAATGTATGTACACAAACATGCGAAGTTCCCAGGCCTCTGCAGCAGAGTTCCTAATTCCCTCTCAGAATGGCCCGCTCTGAACATCAAACAGCAATTTCTGAAAAGTTTCACTGTCCAGAGTATCCATGCTGCCCTTACTCACTCTGCGCTCCAGTGCCGCAGCCGGGACTCTCATGCCATTGGAAGTTTCGACTGTTGGTGGAGCTCTCAAGTTGGATCTGTCAAAATTTGCTTGGTCAAGATCCCGGCTTGCTTCTGGGAACCTCGACCTAATCAATTCTGCTTCCCGTTCTAGTGCGCTCACTCCTCTGCTCTGGCCAACACGAGGTAAATTGCCTGGTTGTTCCGTCGTCAGTGTTGCTACGCTCCATTCCGAGCCTCGATCGCCGAAATATCCTTTCGTTGGTGAGTCCGATGCCTGGCCCAGTCTCTGCTCATCGCTTAAAGTCCTATCGAATGGTGTAAGAGATATCCTTCTGCTAAAAGGATCGCTCGTTCTGTTGTATTCCCTTGCGGACGATTGGGCATTCCTACCGCGGTCTCTCCCCTCATTTGCCGATCCAGGAGAATCTAACTCAGACCGGAATGGGTTCTCGGGAGCTTCAAGTATGTTGGTTCGCCCTGCTTGAGGGAATTCTCTCGTCCTTTCCGTGACAGCGAAGCCGTTGGGATTTCCAATTTCGGCCATGCCTCTCCCGGCTGGTGGGGGTCCAGCACCCCTCGACATCTGCACGCCCGTCTCTACATCCTGTGTTTGTGCTCCTGGTGAGAAAGAACCTTCGTCGCCGGGCCTCTTATCTCTTGATCTCCTTATGCTCCCGTTGTAACCATTGCTAACTGAATCTTCTTGGATTCGGCGCTCCTCGTCTTGCCGAGCTGCTCGCCAACGCATGATGATGACCGAGACCACGATGATAAGTGTAACGACGATAACTCCGCCGATAGCAGCGCTTGCTATCGTTATGGCGGAGAGAGGCGGAGAAGATGAGATAGCAGGCTGTTGAGACTGAGCACCTGCAATGATTGCTACTTCTGTGGATGCCCTGGCATCTGCAGAGGGAGTTGCCTGTGATGTAGGTCTCAAAACTTCAACTTCTTTCGCAGATTCTAGAGGTGCAAATGGTATAGTTGGAAGTGCTGGAGATGATGGGTTGAGTGGTGTGACTGCCGGTTGTGCTGAGGGACCAGAAGGTAGTATCGTAGGAGACGTGCTGGGTGTTGATGATTGCGATACCGTAGACGTCTGAGCTTGGAGAGATGTCGGTGTCGAAAAGTATATTATAGAGTTTGTTTGCATTGAAATTAGAGGTTGTGGTGATTTAGCCGCCGGAGCATTCAACATTGTCCCCATCGACAACAAGCTTGAAGCCGCCAGACCTTCGGGGAATGTGTTCCCAACTCCCAAGGTAAGAACTTTGGATGGGGTAGCACAGCATTCAGCTTGTTTGCCCTCATCACAGCAGAATGTTCCTGCTTTCGGATCACCGCAAGGCACGACGGCTGATTGTTGATTCTTGTTGACTAGAAAAGCATACATGTAAGCTTAGCTTCAAGTTTTCTTTTAGGAATACTTACGTCCAGTGCAGAAGGTAGGACAACTGGGGCCGAAGTTGGGATCTAGACATGAACCACGGAATGTTTGTTGAGGCGACGATGCGTCTTTGTTGACGCAGAGTTTATTCTGAGAGCATAGTTGATTCGGTGAACAACACACCCTACTCAAGCTATCATTGCGGAAACATGGTATATCTGCATCAGCCTTCGATCCATCGGGATAGAAGCATTGTACTTTGTCGACCGCATGTGCAAATCTAGGCCATGCTACGGCTACCATGGCAACCTGTACTTGAAAGAACATCGGAATTACATCGACCAACTAGAAATGACATCAATTTGTTCTTGACGTTAGGTAGTAGTTGAAATATGAAGGATTGCAGATGACGAGAGGATCTGCGGCAAGGGAAGCCGTATGATCAAACAATCGGGCTGAATCCAATCGCAATAAAGTTCTTGGGTAGCAGCCAATAGGTGGCCATGCTCTCATGTCTCAAGAATGCCACGTCTTCAAGATACAGCATTGTCTAGCATGGTAGGCACTGACGCAAAACCATATATTCTGCTATGACTGACTTGTTGCATGTTTGACTTGTCCAATCAAAAGTCTTGAAACCATCCAAGATGGGAAGATAGACAGTTGATACTTCAACACCAGGATATCTCGCTTCGAGGACAGTATGAAGTAATCGGATGAAACAAAACTGCATCGTGTTATGGTGTTTCGGATTTGTTCGAAACGAGAACAAGGAAAGGGTGTGACTGGAAGACTGGAAAACTGGAATGGGGATCCCATTACCATAGATGGCATCGCAACAGCCTCGGCACATCAATCGTGAAGCTAATCTCGAATCAGTGTTGTTTTGTGCATGAATGTCTGAGAGGGAGTCTTGAGATATAAATTCCGAACAACCAATAAAACGAGGCCGACCCAGAAATTGGCCGCAAGATCGCAAGATCGCAAGTCCGCAAGAAACCCATCTACTGAGTCTAAGCCGTTTTCAATTGCACGTCAAACCTGTAATCCGATGTGAGCCAACTCGTTCATTTCATGATGTGTGTATGAGGAGGTGTTCACCGGGAGTTTCACTAATTTACTCAAGCTCAGGCGTATCTGAGCGTATCTAGGAACACGGCCTAAAATATTCTCGAATCCCCTGCTTAGAGAGGATATGGGACAGCATGAATCTAGACCTCTGCCTTTGAGCCTCGTCATCGTCATGGTAGGAAACTCTGGGTGTTCGACTTGAGTGTTTGCGTTCGTTCGACTTGGCTAAATAACGGCAGATGAGGCGATTCGCAATTCCACTCCTCAGAAAAAGCACGCCTGCCAACAAATGCAGTGGGAAAATTCCGGGCTGTGTCGAGCGTCGTGAGCCATGGAGTGATGGATGGATTCTAAAGGAGGAAAACCTCTGGCGAAAGGCCTCCCACCAGATGGAGAACAGGCTGGCCTGGGTCAATATCACGTGAACAAAATGTTTTTTTCTCGGAATAATGAAAGCCAGATAGAGCACTACACAACAGAGATCTTTATTGCTGAAAAATCATTCTACTGCTTTAATTAATATGAATTACATGTCGCCAGTGGATATGCTTTGGGAATAAAACGTGACCCCAATTCACTTAGTCATCCTGAGGTTCTTGCCATTATTGCCAAAAGTGTTGTCCTCTTCATCCTTCGAACCTCTGCTCCCAAGAGCTTCATTACACATTACTTCATAGCTCGACACCCAGTACCAACCCTCAATCCATCCTCAAAACCCTTCATGTGACGCTTCTGAAGAGGGTGCTGGTGACGACCGGACTTCAAGAATCCCGGTACGTAAAAAGTCTGCTGAAATCAACGGAGGCTCCAGAGCAAGTGCTTCCTCGACCCCTATCTTCACCACTTCCATCCCTGCGAGCATGTCGTACATCTTCTTTTTCAACAAGTGGTTATATTGCACATGATGCACCAAATCTTGACGAAGATCGGCGATCACCTTTTTCTGGCGCTCACGGAAAGCTGCCTGGGCTTGCCGATTCTTCTTTCGCCTGCGATCCTTGGAGACGCCATCGGTGGCAGAGCTCCTGCTAAGTTAGCAAAAGTTGTTACTGCAAGTAGGGATATATCTTACTTCTCAGCCTTCGGTGAGGCCTGCTCAACTGGATGAGATGTTTTTGCTGATCTAACCCGTGATGCTCCAGCGATTTCTGTTGGTGTATTTGGAGAGCTCTGCAAGGGGCTTGGCCACTGGCTCTCATCGGCAGATTGTGGCTTTATTTTTGTTAGTAAGAGGTTGAATGTCTAATGCTGATGGGAAGCTCACGGTGTACACTTGTTCAAAGACGCTGTGTCGCATTCCCTCATAGTTGAGGGGCACTGGCACGCCAGGGAAGTCCGTAGAAAACTGCCCGAAGTACAGTTCATTGTGTTGGCTGTAGTCCATCTTATTTTTGGTTCTTGTGCTGTTTCCTTGGAAAAACTCGCCACAAGTTGGGACTTTGATATAAATATCAAGATCTATCACATCCCGAGATCTGGCGCACCTGCATATCGCCGCAATATGATATGCACGGAGGAGGCAGAGAAATGCAGATCAGACATTGGAAATTTTTGCAATCGGAACATTGTACATCCAAGAGCTCTAAACAGCTCAGAAGATACCGGCAATCCGTCGGGAAGCTTCTAGCCGACGCAAAAGAGATCATATTCTGGATAGCAGCATGTCAATCGGTTCAATTATTACCAATCTCACTCAGATGTGCGCTAGCCAAGTCTGCAGAGGATCAAAACTGTCCAGTGCCTGGTGAGCAGCCGGGCTCAGGTAGGTAATCACAGTGAGACGCACAAGCGGAAGTTCATCCGCATAGCTCGGTATTCGAATGTCGCCTGATGATTAAGATAGCCTGCTGCATGGCTTTTGCAGGAGATCTTGCGGGAATCGAAAAGCAGGCATGTGGATCACATATACGATGCGATTCTTGATATCGGGATATCGCTAGCCCCGAACTTAGGTGGAGAAAGACCAATTACCATACGGTGGTAGTCTATTCTGCATGTTCAAGGCTGCAATGCAGGAAGTCTGATTGCTTTCCCGATCAGGTCATCAAGATCTGATTATTCGCTATCTCCGCTCTTGGAGGTCACCAATCATTATCCCTGTCCTATGCGTCTGGTTTTATCCTCTTGTCGTTCTCCGGCCGTCTCCGCCACCTCCACACTTTTTCACCAGATCTATCGGAACAAGTGTTTTTCCTTGCTGACGTTCAAAAAGATTCCGTCTGCGTCCACAAAACTCACCACGGCTAGGGTATAGTTGAGGGCTTCTCACGGGGTTTGGATTCAGTATTGGGACAGTGTTCGATGGCACTCGGTGTCTACAAACGAGTCTATGGGGAACGAAATCTGCGAGCGGCATCAAGAGGCAACTCGCACTCAGCCTCGCCTAGTGCTTTGAATTCAGGTGCATAGCATTTGTACTCTTGCTCGCGCCCTACAAATACGATCGAAAGTATATTTCACTTCGGTGCATAACCCACGTGGAATACGCTTGGCAGGGCAGCTTTCCCTTTTCCCTGTGCGCCCAGCATCCTCCCGACAGGAAGGAACCCCCTGCATTTACGTCGACTACAGATTAGTGTACTTGCTGGAAGTGAAGGAACGATCAGGTACCCGTTTGCAGCTTAGGGCAGCCTCTGAATGGCAAGCGATTACCATTCACCCCGTTCGCCCCTCAAGCTTGATGCGAATGCGGGCCAACCAAAGAGTCCGGATATGGGACTTGAGCAGCCTCGAGCACGGTTTATCAAACAAACGAGGTCGAGTGAGATGTATGAGTGGACCGATGATGTGGAAGCATGGACCACCGAGACTGGTAGGACCCCCACATTCCATAACGGAGAGCGGATGCGTAGCGGGTAGATGCATGGCTGATTTTTTCACATAGATGTCGCCATTAAAGTAACAACATATAAGAAGAAACCAGATGTAGCTCGAAAACAGGTGAGATGGCCCACGTGAACTCTGAGGAGGCAGTTAACCAAATCCCCGCCAGAGCCTCCCTTTCGTGACGGAAACAGGAACAGCTAGACCGAAAGGAACCTCTCGGACCTTGATTCGCTCTCATGCTAGGAGGAAACCTGATAGTAGAATCAAGGCGCCAAGCCATGCTGATGCGACAGTGCCTTATAATGGCAGCTCCAATTCCAGAGAGGGAAGTAATGGGATGCACTCGCATGTCTCCTACCCACAACTCAGCCTATTTCCAAGAAAGGCCGCGGTCGACCCTTTCCAGACTTTGCCCGTTTCAGACGCAGGAAATTCCCAATTCTACATCCATTACTGTGAGTCCTATCATCACAGGTTCTCGTAGTCCACCCATCCACCTACTATAGTATGTGTCTATCGCCTCTTGATTCTGTCTCGAGTTACACTTTTGACATGCCACTCACGAAGACTTTCGCTTAGTTGAATATGCTGACTGGGTTCTATGGCAGACGACTCTGTATTTAGTGAAACTTTCTCACCAGTCAACCCTCGAAAAGAATACCTTCCTTTTGTCATGACTGACGCGGCCCTATTACATGCAACACTATCCCACTCGTCAGTGAGGCATGATCTTCTACTTGGCATTCCAAGTCCGGATTCAGTTTATCACAAAGCGAAGGCAATTCAGATTGTCAATCAGCGGCTAAGAATGCCCGTGCCAGAGGTCAGTGGAATTTAGCCTTCCCTAGACTAAGTACATATTCTTGCGACATGACTCAAGCTGGAATACGAGTATTTAATGTAATTCTAGTAATATTTATCATGCAGTGCTAACATCTTACCAGTGTACTGATACCACCATCACAGCTGTTGCTTGCCTTGCTCTCTTTGAAGTAAGTTGCATCCACCGCTGTGGCACGATTATGATTGGGAGGATTGGCCAGTTTGCTCATCTTAATAGCAACTCACCGGGCCAATATCGAGGGCAAAAATTCACATGGATGGTCTTGAAGCCATGGTAGATACACGCGGTGGCATCACTGCCATAAGACAAGGGAGTCACGCAAGGAAGCTCACAACGTGGTTCGCACACCCACCACCCAATACTTCAATTCACTCCAGCATGCACCTAACAAACCACAGGATTGACAGCTGTGCATCGATACTCCTCGAGACTCCAGCTCGTTTCACCCTCACCCTCGGCGACGATGAGGAGAACCCTACTGAATGGTTCCCCTACTCTGCCCTTGCACAGACCTACCTCGCGAAGCTCACAACACAGACCTCCCTCCCTACCCTCAGCGACTCAGCAATCTCCATCTATTGGGGCCTTCACAACGTCACACAGCTGAAAGAGGTGACATCTCGACTTTCCAAACCGCCAGAGATCCTTTCATACAGCAATATGGTTGAGCGTTTGGAACGTCGGACTGTCGAACTCGTGCAATCCGCGCCATTGAAACTTGCATCAAATCCAGATGCGGCTATCCTCCTCCTCTTCGGCAACGCAGTGCTATCATACATCTACACATTTATGCGCGAGATACCACTTGGGGTCTCTTTTCTCTCAACATTATCGCAACGAATCAGGCGAACGATTTCCTCGCTTCCAGCAGGGGTCCTCAACGAGCTGCAAATCCGCTACCCAGAATTGTGTCTGTGGATGTATATTATGGCCGGTATTGGCGCTATTGGTACGGAGGATCGGATCTATTTCGCAGGATTGGCGAGAGATTTTTGTGAGGAGGTTGAGGTCAGTGGTGTGGATGGCGTGGAGAGTTTCTTGAGAGAGTGGATGTGGTGTGAGGGTTACATAGGGGCTTTTACGGAGGCGTTTTGGGTGGACTTTAGGGGAGATGGGGCCATTGAAGAGGTAGTTGATGTCGAGGATGAGTTGGCAGCGGAGGAGAACGAGTCTCGTGAGTGAGCATGCGGAGGGGGACTGGATGGGTTATGCTACGGTGCCGTTATACTTGAGTAACTACGATTTCCTTCTTTTCAGATTTACCAACTGCATAGCGATGGTTCCTTCAAAACAGATCAATGCTACATCTCTTCTGATTGCATCACAGCATCTACATTTTTCAGATGTAGGTTTGTTACATGTATCCAGGTCTGCAAGGAGGGCGGGTATCTTTCGCTTCGCTCTGTTGACACTTACGGATCTTTTGTCTGGTGCCTGCATCTTCAAACGTCGAACTTGCCTTCACGGCTCCGACATCATCCGGGATTCTCGTAAATCACTCATGTATCACCAAATAATTCTACGACTTCGCGAAACCCACTCATACATAAAGCAGAAACAGATGAGGTTTGTTGCGAGCACAAAGTCAAATAAGTTCCGGCACCCCTTTTCTCTCTCGGTTCGAGTGGGGTCAAGCGATGCAGCCACATCAGCCAATGAGTATGAAGCAGTAGCATCTATATACCCTTGATGTTCGCAGCTAAATTGAGGATTTTTCATTGTATGGGAATTATCAATCAGCGAATAAGAGTTAAATTGCAAGCACCCTATGTACTTAGGTATCCTGAGTTATTATTGTTCTACGGAGCGGTAGGTAGTAGGACAGACCATGAGATCTCGATTGTACCTTACCTCTAGTGGGACCCTTGGCCCAATTATTTATTTCGCGGGGAAAGGAGGCGGACAGAAGTCTAATATTAAGCTTCCGATAGGGTGACACATTGAATGGGGCTGTTCGGGATGAAGATGACGAGAGATGGGTGGATGGATGTCATAAAGCGAAGAGGCTGGACATTGTGTAAGCGATAAATAATAAGAGGACATCTTTGTTGTAGAATATATAAGATGTTTGAAAATGTTGCGAAGAGAGGGCATAATACTTTCTACTCCATAGTACTAGTAATGCAGTGCAATGCAAAGAGTAGGAAATACACTCTGGCTAAAATTGCAGCGAACAAGGATTTTCATTTCGTCCCACTTGTGATCTGCTTGGCCCGCCTGGACTGGATTTTCTGCCCCCCTCAATAATGGGACGGACTGATAACCCGCGCCGCACGCACCTAAACTAAACTAAACCACCACACCACCATCATTCCTGACGGTCTTTCACTCCTTCATACCACGCCTCGCCATCCTTCGACACTCTCTTCCCTTCCCATCCTCTCGTTCAACAAACACCAACCACATTCGTTTCGATCATTTCCAGGTGCCTCTGCCTGTTCCAGCATACGGTATCTTTCTGCGAAACACTCCTCACAAGGGGAACAATTGGTTGAATTCTACCGACCAAGACCCGGAGATTAGAGACCAGGACGGTATCCCTGGTCTTAACACACATATCAGCCATCCTCCCCTCCCTCGAAACAAAACGCGACACCTAGACACTCGTTGCATGGATTTGGGTTGAAGAACAAGCAACGCAGGATATTTGGTACAATTCACAAAGGCGATTCCAACAATTTCGATTGCAGGAGTTACGCTGAATTCGTTGTTGGACGACTTTGGAGCTGTTCCGTTTATTCGTTCAGCTGGATTAATTGGACTCGACGAGTTGTTGAATCACCAAACGGATTTCAGCCAAGGAGAAGGACGACAACAGAGTTGGAATCGACGATAGCACTGCTACCAGACACGAACACGACGAGCGATTAGATCGTCATACCTCAGCTCACTACCGTACTCAGACTCGAGAACATCAGACCTCACAATGCGATCACGAACACTCACCCTCGGGTTAACCCTCCTCTCAATCATTTTTTCCGCAACAGCACAAACGGCCACTGCAACAGCAGCTGCAGCAGGCGCCTCACCAGACGGACTCATCGTCCCCTTCTTAACAGGGCTACCAGTCTGTGCCTCGAAATGTGGACCTCTCTTCGACGTGCAAGGCAAATGCTCGCCGCCTGCCACAAGCGCCATTGACGAGAACTGCTTCTGTACGGATTCGCGACTCACTGTTTTCGACAACGATGGCACGACGGGCGTGTCTCTTGTCTGTGGCGCACAGAGCTGTACTGTGCCGGCAGATATGGAAGCCGTGAAGAAGTGGTATGATGGATTCTGCGCGAAAGGGAAGGTCGTGACGACCACGGCGTCGAATGGTGCTGTTGCTACGCAGACAGGTGCCAGCAAACCGAAATCTACAGGAGCTAGCAACCCTACTTGGTAAGTCCTCCCTGTTTCATTATTGTAATCACTCCTGCCATTGTGCAATGCTAATAAATATTGTATAGGATCTCTACACATTACAAGTGGGTTATCATGATCGTCGTGATCTTCTTCGCTATTGTTGGGGGTTGGATTGGAGCTTGTCTTCTCCGCCGCAGATACCTCCGCAAGAAGGAGAGGGAAATCGAGATGAAGCCTCCTGTTGCATGGGGACCCCATCAGATGCAAGGAGCGACCGGCGGATACAACTACGGCGATGGAGTCGTCGATGCAAGCAGAGGCGGGCTGAGCACTTCTGGTGGGCACGCGAAGGAATACGCAGCGGCAGCTGTCACTCCATCTGATGGCAGGAAAGCGAAGAGGGAAAGCAAGGGCTTGCATAAGAAGAACAGGTTTCCGTAATAATTTGGACCGTCGCTTCTCGTTCTACTTCTTCTCTATTTGCGTGTTTGGGTCATCTGGGTGCTTGGCGTTCAATGGAATAGGTGTTACGGATCTGGGATTTGGGAGTTTTCTGGGTTATTCAACTCGCCTCGATGTACCTGCAAAGGGAGGCTTTCACTCAGCAGAGGTTCTCATCTGGTGGGATTAAAATCACTCTGGTAGGAGTGCATAATTGACTTCAAACCGAGATCGACGTGTCCGGCAGACATGTGTGTATGCATATGCATCGGGATTTGAAAGTAGCAAATTTTTAATGTTGATATTCAGCCTTTTCTCTCCTACCCTACCATTTTTTCGTTCCCGTTCCCGTATTCTATTCTCAAGGTTTCGTTTCGTCGTTTCGTAGGGTGGTGAAGATTGGAACTCATTCCGGGCTTGGCAAGGTCAAGATGGGCGGGCGGGTTTGGTTTGGAATCTCAAAGGTGTAGGTCGGTTGGTCATTCACTTTTTCTTTGCTGTTCTATTCATGATTTGATTTGGGGGTTTATTATTGCGGTTACTAGCTGTTGGGTTTAGTTATCTTTTTCACTCTGAATGGTTATGTCACTTATGTATGGTATTCTCTAATCCCATCCATTTTTCGTCTGGTCTCGCTAATACATCATTAACAAAATAAATAAAAAGATAGTTGAAACAAGAAAGAACATCGAAACCCCCCTCTTATCAAAACCGCATCGCCATATCCTCACCACTCGATTACATCACCACCACCATCTTATCTCACCTCATCTCACCAAAAAAGATAAGAAAGGCAAGGCAGAGCGCGCACATACACAAAAGAGAGAAACAAACACAAGCCCAAACCCAACAATGT